>SNQJ01S0014490.1:71539-116250 GCA_010110895.2 Picea sitchensis | reverse complement strand
TTATGCATGTAAAATTCCTTATAGCCCATTAATCATTTATCATTAATCATGTTCATGCTCTTTCCCTATATAGAATATAGGGCATAAAAACAACAAAAAGAAGATGCATGGAAATACTTATATTTTGTATATTTCGTAACAATTTAAGTTATAATCAAAACAAAAACAAATTGCAATCCAAGTTGCCATTCTAGATAATTAATGTATTGAATAAAACTCACATAGATTCCAAATGCTTCAATCTCTTCTTGACCTCATTGTTGGAAATCTAACTATATTTATTTCATTCATTTACTTTATATTTTGAGTATAGTTTGGCATGAACAAGTCCATATATATTGTATATTGAAACATATACCATACCTCACCCTACAATGTTTTATATCGAGATTAAATAGCTTCTTCAAATGACATGTTGGTTCAATTTTTTTGCAGACTACAACTTTAAACATTCTCACTTTTACCAAACGGTTTTAAAAAGGAAGCAATAAACTATTTGAAGTGAAATTAAATTGGAGTCACATTCCAACATATTGCAAGGATAGTCAATGATAGATTGTTTAACAAACTGAAATTTGGTTGAAAATGAACTACTTGATTCCTTGGTAATTTGCTCCTGACCCTCCTATATAAGATTTACAAAGTGGTTTCCAAAATGACAGCCCAATTCCATAGAGAAATTATTATGTTAACAATATATCTATTTAGTAATAAATATAAGGATTACAAATACTTTGAGCCAAGATAAGGAATGCAAAAGAGAAACATGTGTTAGAAGTTAGGCACTTTTAGAAAACTACTCGGAAAGCACATAATTTTATGGGTAAATGACTAATAATGTGATAAGTGACATGTTAATCAAACCAAACCTCTCTAATGCCACTACATAATTTTGATCTATGGAATAAATCTATAAAATAATGCACCTCTTATGTGTATTATTTATATTATAAATATGCACTAGTCAACTTATTATATTCAAAACATAGAAATGTCGGATTTAGGATTATCTAGAAATATATTTAACTGTGTTTTTTAATTCTCAAGACAACATATGTGTCATCAATTGATCTCTTTGAATGCTCAGTGTGCTAGCTAAAACACATGCATTTCAATATCCAACAAGTTAAGTACTAGCTATGGAAAGTAATTCAATAACATATCATAGTAGAGCATAATGAATGTAGATTGTACCCCTAAGTTATACCATACACATTTCAGAACCAACAAGTTAAGTACTAGCTATGGAAAGTAATTCAATAACATCTCATAGTAGAGCATAATTAATGTAGATGGTACCCCTAAGTTATACCATACACATTGTGTTCGAAATTACTTCTTACATAGAAATATTGACTCACCAAGAAATAATAATACTTGGAACAAAGTTGCTATAATTATAGCATGTAATTATGTAGTATAATTGTGATAGTGCATTCTACACTAGAAATAATACACTAACATATTATAACACAAATAAAATAGGCACATTTTGCACTATAATCATTAAACACTTCTAAAATGTTATGCAACGAATTTCATATTTGCAAACAAGCAATTTTGATCCACCAAAAATGAAGAAACTCTAACTTGGTTAACTAAAAAAATGCAAACCATAAAATAATATACAATAGAGTACAAACACCATGGATGGCTTAGTTTTCTATTGGAAGATCTAATTCACTTGCATTTGGCATATGCTAGCATATTCAAATTTAATGCACAACCTACCTTGTTCCTTGTTTTAGTACATGACATAGTTATGGGAGTAGGATAGGGGGGAAAAGTTCATGCCAAGTTGTAGGTAGCTCTATGCTTCAATCCTAGGGAATAGGTACCATTCCATGAACCATTCAAAGAAGAAACAAGAGAGTGATGGGCACTCTATTGTGTCGACATGGGGAACTATCACTTTCTATAAATCATCCATTAAACTCAACCTATTGTAATTGTGTGTATAATTGGATCATATAACTCATGTTAGATTAAAAAAGGGCATAATCTAGTTTACATAACTCAACAAAAGTGGATGGTATAAAACCAATATTTACACCATTAGGTGCTAGACTTGTGGAATCAACCTAAATAGGTGTCCTATTGTCTTGAACCCCCACTAATGTTTCAAGGGACAAAATATTTCCATCTGGAATAGTAACATCATGCTTCCTTAAACAATGGTTAGTCTATCATCTCCTATTTTGAGGATAATTTCGACCTAATTCCATTACCTACTTATGTTTTCCCTTTCTGTGTACTTCAATGAATAGCACAACACTCCTTCCATTAGAATCATAAGTGGAAACCATATTTTCTCATATATATCATTATCAACATAACTATTCAAAGGATGGGTGTTCATATGAATGGTTAGTAGAGATCTTGTACAAAGTACCTAATGTCGATTGTAAGGGGACTTTCCTTTAACTAGAAGGTGTCCACCATGGGGAAAATCACTTGTATATTAGCAAAGAAAGGCCTAAACCTAATAAATCATAGTGAAGTAGTGGTAGGAATAGACATAAGAGATGGAAACCTAAAATGAGTTATGTAAAGAAATTGAATTGAACTGGGTGTTTCCTTCACATTTGTATTGATCTTGATTTTATAGACTCAAAAATATGTTAATGTTTAGAAGGGAATACAGTTGCTAAATCTTAGTGCACTAATCCTTATCCTAAAGTTAGTGAAGGGCCTAGTAATGGATAAAGCATAAAAAAATCTAGTTTTGAGGAGACTAACCCCGATCATTTTCTTGATCACCGTAAATCTCTTCCATATATAACAATTTTTGGTGCTAAATATACATGTGTTTAACCATTCGATTGAAATTCAACCTAGAACTGCAGATTTTCATTCAACACGTAGATGTAGGTTTGCATAAATTGCTTAACATTGGGCCCATGCATGCATTCAACACATCAAGTAAGTTTTCAACATCCATTTTCCAAATATCACACATGTGTGAATTCATGGGTAACACATGGACACAATGTTGCACATTTGTCATACATCAATGGCATATGGAAGCAACACACTCAACAACAGTCTAGGTAGACCAACAATTAAAATCATAAACTATGGGAAACCATTGAACAACTAGGGAACCAAGGGAAACTATAGTGTTCAAACCCTGACTCTTTCCCCCACATGCTTTTCTCATTGATTACCATCCCTATAACAACAATTTCCTAATCAATCTAATTTCTATTTATTATTTATAGGTCGGGTGATTGATAAACAATATCAATTATGATCCCTTGAAAAGTAGATTTCCTACGCTTGAATGGAATCCCAAGTTATTATTAATATACCAAGTCTCATCTCAAACCTCTACTGGATGATTTGCATCATATATGTCCACCCTACCAGAAAACACCATCACTGGGATAGCTCAAGCATTTTTATTTGAATTGTTAGTTGAGCATGAATAATTATGAGACCAACCATATTTGTATGTCATGAGCCAATTGATGATGTATTCATTGAGGGTATTCACCATAGTGGAATTGTTCTTAATCTGCCATCTCTTCTTCTTACAACCACTTTGGAAGGGAGAGTTATAGAAGAGGCCCTTATAAGCATTTTCCTTGCTATTTAAAGAAAACTAAAGTGGAGGTTTCAAGTTTAGTTAAATACACAACAAGTCCCAGCCAAATCAAATTAGAGTATGAGTTTCCCCGATTAGTCCAACCTCGACCTGAAAATCATATGGATTCATGAAGGAATTTTTTGAAAATGCTTGATTCAAGCAACTAGTCTAGGAATTCAAACACGTGGAGAGTTGTGCAATCACTCTCTTCGACTGAAAAACTAGAGGCAATATTGATACTTCTAATATTATGTGTTTTCACTTGGACACCGTCAAAGGTGGAATAAGGAACACCACATAGGAGGATACAAAAAATGCAATTTTAATTGTAGTTCTTGTTGACGGTTTTCAAGAATTGCGAAGAAGTACACATCCAAAGGATGAACCATATTGAATTCAAGCGGAACAACAGGAAGCAAGCAGATTCTCATTTGGATGTATTCCATTCTCCCATTCCTAAATCCTATATTTAAAGAGTAGGTTTTTAGTCTTGCCATGCTATAGATAATTATCATGAATAATGTTTTCTACTTCACCAGATAAGATAGATAGAGTAGATGATAATAAAAGAAGCCATTTGTAGTGTTTGGAAGATGTTTCTCCATGGGAAAAAATTTGTGACATCCTATGTTTGTCCAAGTCAATGGTTTGTAAATGGGATCATAGAAAATTGAGAAATTATGATATGTTGTTGTTCCCTTGCTTCTAGTTAAATTGAAAAAAACCACCATGGGTAGGAGTGGATACAACCATTATGGAAAGAGTAAATAATATATTAGTGGAGCATTGATAGTTTCCACCCCCATGAATGAACTAGTTATGGCTCCTCAACCAACCAATAGAAGGAGGGGGTTGGGTTTCTAAATCATGACCCAAAGAAGACCATTTCCATGGCTCAAAATACTATTAGATATGTTGATATTGGTATTGCTACTGATTTTGTATGATCTACTATAACTACCTTTGCTTTGGTAGAGCACAATTCAAACAAACAAAATAAAAGGATAATATGGAAAAGTGCCCAACATGACTACGAAGAATGACAATGAAGCGATTGGCCAAAGTGATTAATTAATTAGGGTGTAGCAAAGGTGTAGAAAAGTTTGAGTGTATGCTGCCATTATTTGAATCAATTAATTACTTTACTTGATTCAAGAATGTTCCAACAACATGTGTTAATACCCTATGTTAGAGAATTAAGTGCACCTAATTTTTGACCGATGTTAAATTGTTTTTTTTTCATATTTTAAAATCAATTTTGAAGATCTAACAAATATTTGAAAAATAATTCCCTTCACTAGGGGTATTTAGTCCCATCACTATCCATCAAACCAATAAGAAAACAAGATTATATATTTATAAAATTACTAAAAAAACATTTTAATTTTAAGGAAAACAATTCATAAAATATTGGAGAAATATGCAAACACTATACAAAGTTAAATTATTTTCACCGTGTACCAAAAACTATAATCCCTAGCAAAGTAGAGACTAATAAAAAAAACTAATTTATAAATTATATATCATATTTAGCATTTCTTACTTATTAGCCATATTTCAATTTAACATCTTGATAGGAGAAAAACGATGGAAATATTAGGGTTTCAAAGGTTCTGGTAATGAAAGAATATGAAGTATAGAAGTAGCTCCTTGATAGGGGAGTGGGAAGGCAACCTTCCGGTAAGGAAGGAATTGTTCCTATGTTACAAATAAAAATTCCTCACTTTGATAATGTCAAATTTTCATTGTCGTAAGTGTCGCACTTTTGTCGCAAGTGTTGTAAGTGTCACATTCTAGTCACGTAAGTTTCGCATCACAAACGAAATTGTTGTAACCTAGGTCTACACCCCTTCCATTTACCTCCTTTACCCTATACATCCATCAAAGGTCTGATTTTTTTTTTTTTTCTAAGTTTATCCTCCATGATTTAATGACTCAGTGTAAATGGCCCCTACCAGTCATTACTTGCTTTGCATCATTGTCTTGCTTTCTTGAAAGGTGATTACATGTTCTGGTTTGAGTTTGAAACATATGACATCATGTTACCATTAATTGAGCATGCATCAGGTCAACCATGTCCTTTATATGCATAGGAAACATCCAAAAAGAAAGACACGACAATCCAGAGCAGTGGATTTCAGGCTTAGGTTGTGAGAAACAGACAGATTAAAATTTTTGACGGTCGAGACCTAACAATCAATTAAGATAAAAAAATCTTGTGCATTTGAAGTTTCAAAATCATGAGAGGTTTTAACCACAAAGCAATATGAATTTTTACTACGTGACTTCGACGTTTGGGCGTCTAAGCTTGTTATTTTTTTTCAATCCTAAAAATCCCCGAACACCGAATTGTTGAAGTGGTTGCCACGTCACTCCGGGAGATTGTCACTATGGGAGATTTTAATCGAGAGAAAACATAGTTTCCCGAAGCCCAAAGCCCCGAAGTGTCGAAGCCCCCGAAGTCCTGAAATATTAAATGATTAAAGTATCTTAATCTCTGGTGAGTTTGCTTAGTGATAAGCATTGGTTAATGACTTTGTGAGTTTGGTCATTCAGAAGATATTTATAATATTCATTCAAAATCTCTCGAACGTCGAATTGCCAAAGTGGATTATCCTCATTAATTGCTTGTATTAAAGTATTCTTTAAATGAGGCCAAACAAAGAAAATGCCATTTTATAGGTGAAGCTATAGATTTGCAAGTCTCAAATGAATTTCTAATCCAACCAGTCTACAACATCAGATTACTCATCAAGCAGCAGCTCAGATTCAAAGGAACCTAAGGTAGTTCGCGGGTATGACATGAGGACAAGGAGAAGAAGAACACTAATAGACCACAACCCGCCCATCACAGAGCAAGACAAGAAGAAAAGGCCGGTTACGGTTGAGACAAAGAAGCCCGATGACAGTCAATGGGTACAAGAACTGAAGCTGCAAGTCTAGACCTTGCAACAACATAATCAAGAATTGGAGAAACTACACTCCAGACTACAGAAGAAATATTAAAGACTCCAGAAAAGCACCAGAAGACTTGCTGCTTTCTAAATGAGATAATTTGAAGGAGTGCTTGAAGAAGCTTACAACTATTCAATTATCTCCCAGTTGGCCTCCAACAATGCACATGGACACCAGTGCTCGAATCAGAACCTAGTTCTATCAATCCTAGTCAGTTTTGTCAAAGTCCAATTCACTCCAGCATATGCATCAGTCTAGTTTTATTGCTAGTAGCAGTTTTTAGTTGTTTCTATTGCAAGAATCTTTTAGATTAAGGCATAATAAGTGGTATTTTATGTGTGATATGAACCACTATTTTTTGATTAAGTCAAGCTCGAAGTATACAATACTATACTCCAACAATATTTTAGTTAAGTTAATAAGTTGTTTTACAATTGCTAGTGTAGAGTTAAGCCTCAGTTCCAGATGAACGAGAGCCTCTACAACTTTGATAAATATGCAATTTTTGTATGTTTTGAGGGTTCGGTTTTTGGGAGAAGAATATCAATACATCAAACTGGTTGAACATGTTCTATGCATGGATTAAAGCTCTCTACTTTGTGAATAGACTCTATAGGACAATGTGTTTGTGTCCAAATCTACATGTGTTTTTATCTTATCTTGAATGTAGTTTTTGATTTGTGCAAAGTACATTTCATTTCCTTCAACTACTGTATAACTTGTCTTGACTGATATGCGACCTGTAAAACAACTAATTCTTTGGTGAATATTTGTTTCTATTGCAGCCTGTGGGAGTAATTGTGTTTTTGATACATGTTTAATGCCTTTAAATAATATTTTAAGTATTAAACTTCTTACAACAGATTATTCATTGACTGGTTTATTGTTTCCCCATGTTCTTTCCTCTAGTATCTCACTTGTCTATAATGTTTGTTCCACCAGCCAAGGAAGACCCTCCTCCATATAATTTTTCCAACCCAACCATGTTCTTGTCTTGGTAAACCAACCCTCCAACTGACCAAAAAAATCAAATAACCAAAAAACCAACCTTTCCAAAACTTGAGGTGTCCTAGCTCTGCACTTTAGTAGTCAGGTGAAGACTTTAGGACCAACATCTTCTGGTGCTGCTTTCGGAGACAGAGTAACGAAATAGCTTTCCCTGGGAGAAAGACAATGACCAGATCTAACCTTTGATGGTGAAAAAAGATCAAACACATTCATACTGCCATCTTTCACCTGGCAACTCCATTGAGTAAACTTCCCAAAAGAAATACTAACTTCTAGAAAGGGACTTATAAGATCCAAGTCTGAGAACATCAAAGCCACTAAGGCTCATACGAAACCTAATAAGGACACAATAGTCTCTGAGCTAGAAAGGAAACTAAGAAAATCCACCTTAACTCAGAGATATACCTAATCCCTAAATGATAAAAATTCACCTAAATATTATCACAAGCGGCTTGAATTGTGTAGCCCTGAGAACCAAATTTCCAAGGAATCTCATATTCTTTTAACCCCTGCCTCCACTTCATCATCCAGTCCAACATCCACACATGTATCTCCAATCAAACCTCAGATTCCTATTTCCTAAACAATGGTTGTTAACAGAACAGATGCCATAATTGATGTCAGATATGCACCCCTAGTTTTTCCTGCAGGCTTACATACACTCCCAACCACATATTACATGAAATATTTTCCAAGATAAAACGGGGAAGGGGATGTCACAACTAAGGAACATCTGGTAGCATTTTACAACTTTGTAGACAACTTCAACATTGACTATGTATATGTGTGGATGAGTTTGTTTGTACAAAGCCTCGATGGGGAAGTGAGGAAATGGTTTCGGGATCTCCCTCCAACCTCCATTACAGATATTAATGCACTAGATGAAGCCTTCATAAAGAAATGGGGAGATAGAAGAGACTATCTATATTACATGACTGAGTTTGGAGCCCTTAAGAGAAATAATGGTGAATCTATTTCAGACTTCACCAAGAGATTCAATAAGATGTATGGTAGAATCTCAGATGTAATAAAACCAACTAAAGCCTTTTCCAAGACCACTTATGCCAATGCATTTGATGCATAGCTCTCCCTTTTGTTGAGGGAGAGAAGATCCACCACCTTTTTTTCCATGCAAGAAGCAACCATTGAGGTTGAGTCCAACATCCTATCATCACACATGTTAAAGAATAGATCTGATAAAGACAAGAAGAAAGAATGAGAGGATTCCCCTGCGTCCTCTAACCCAACCACATCTGATACTAAACTTGGTGAAATGACCAAAAATTTGAAGGATTTGACATCTGAAATAACTAAGTTGAAATGGGAATCTAAACAACCAAACATAGTTTTTAAAGGGGTTGGGAACATAAATCCAAACCAATTTAAGAGGTCAAATGATGTCCCTCAGATAATGTAGAGAGAGAGGAGGAATGTTGATGATCAAATAATAATACTTCCTTTCCAAAACATTTAGATTGAGGAAATGGATGTGGACGATGTCGTTGTACTTTTCAATGAGACATATTTTAACACCAATCACTTAACGCAGCAAGATTATGAGGTAGCACAACTGTCAAATAAGTTTGATATTGAGATAGGGGAAGAGGGAGTTAATCAAGGTCAGCCCCAAAGGAAATATGACTTGAGGCCTAGAACAGGCACTCCCAAATCCACCGCCTTTGATATGAAAAGAAAAATAGAGGTTTCTCCCAAGCCAAATCCAAGCAAGGGTGCATTGGATAAAGCTCACCAACCTCCTCCATTTAAACATGTTGTCCTTGAAGTAAATGAGGTTGATAGGGCACACACATCTTTCATCCTAGAGCATGAGTTGAGAAATATCAAGATCCATGTACCTTTTTCAGAATTGTTGAAAAGTGAGCCTTTCAAAAAATCCATTATGAAGGTTCTGCATCCACCTACTTCGGTTGTAACTTTTGATGTAATTAGTTTGCAGGATGAAAACCCAACCATTACAGTGGGCCCACATATCGAGGATGGATCTGATGCCTCTCCACCATTCTACATATGTTTAAATATCCATGACAAGATCCTACATAACTGTCTCATGGACTCAGGGGCCTCACACAATGTCATACCTAAAGTTGTTATGGAGGAACTAGGTCTAGAGATGACCAAGCCCTAACAAGACCTTTACTCCTTTGACTCCAAAAATTTCAAATGTTTGGGATTAATAAAATATCTGGTGGTTTCTTTGGCACATATACCCATGAAGAGTGTAGTGATGGACATCGTTGTGGCTGACATTCCCTCCAAGTTTGGTATTCTTTTTTCCAGGACGTGGGCCAAGAAGGTTGGGGGATCATTAAAAATGGAGCTCACATATGCCACCATCCTTGTTTTTTGGGGAGAAAACAAGGGAGTTTGTGGAGGAAACCAACATCGGAAACCTACAACCCTCAAGATCCTAAGGGCAGGGTACTACTGGCCCACCCTTTTCTTTGATGTATTCACCACAATAAGGGCATGCAATGAATGTCAAAAGTTTGTAGGAAAACAAAAATTACTCTCACTGCCCCTAAAACCTATCAATACGAGTGGACCCTTTCAACAATGGGGATTAGATTTCATAGGTGATATAAATCCACCCTCTAGTGGGTAGCACACGTAGATCCTCACTTGCACTGACTACTTTACCAAATGGATCGAGGTTGTTCCCACCAGGAATGCTACTGACAAGGTGATTATGAATTTTTTGGAAACCAATATCTTTGCTAGGTTCGACTTCCCTAGAAATCTTATAATAGAAAATGCCTAGAAATTCAAGTCCAAATCCATGATTGAATTTTGTGGTAGCCATAACATTTCCTTAACACATTCCACACCCTACTATCCTCAAGGGAATGGGTTGGCCAAGTAATCAAACAAGACTCTCATTAGGATCATCAAGAAATTGGTGATTGAAAACAAGAAATCTCGGGACTCTAAACGTAAGTATGCCTTGTGGGCTAATAGGATTAGCACCAAGAGACCCTTGGGAACCTCGCCATTTCATCTAGTCTATGGGATAGATGTTATCTTCCCTACTCAACTCGGTCCGCTAGTTCTAAAATTCCTACAGGAATAAATTGAGGAGCCAAATGACATCCATATAAGAATATTTCATATTATAGAGGGTTCAACAAAAGAGAGAAGCACTGAATCAGATAACTAAGGCGTACCAAAGCAAGATCAAATCAAATTTTGACAAGAAAAACAATAAGGAGACCTTTCCAGAAGGTAACCTGGTCTTGAGATGGGATGCCAGAAGGGAAGAAAAGCCTAAGCATGGTAAGTTCGATAACCTCTGGTTTGGTCCTTATAATGTGGTTGAGGTTATGGACAATAATACATTTGTTTTACACAATCTAGATGATACTGAGATTTTTGGAGGCCCAGTAAATGAGTGCTTCCTGAAACACTATTTTGCTTGAAAGACTGAGGGACGGTAACTCTTGTACCATAGCCACTTTCCTTTTTCATTTGCATTTTGATTAGTTAGTGTGTGTGAATAAAGACTCCATATCCTAATAAAGGCTCTGGGGTGTAGCTACAATTTTGAATTACAGAGATGTATGGTTGAGGGGCAATGACAGATATACATGGCTTATAGACATAAACAGAGGTAAGTCAAGATAAGTGGGAGTGAGGTTTTGAGAGGTAAGGCACCTGATATACTGTTCTTAGCACCTCACAGGGAAGTGCTACCCCCGGTTCCAGCCAATGTTGTAACCTAGGTCTACACCCCTACCCTTTCCCTCCTTTACCCTAGACATCCATCAAAGGTCTGTTTTGTGTTTTTTGTTTGCTAAGTTTATTCTCCATGATTTAATGACTCAGTGTCAATGTCCCCTACTGGTCTTTACTTGCTTTGCATCATTGTCTTGCTTTCTTGAAAGGTGATTACATGTTCTGGTTTGAGTTTGAAACATATGTCATCATGTTTACCATTAATTGAGCGTGCAATAGGTTGAACAAGTCCTTTATATGCACAAGAAACATGGAAGAAGAAAGACGCAACAATCCAGAGAAGTGGATTTCGGGCTTAGGTTGTGAGCAACAGGCAGATTAAAACGTTTGATGGTCAAGACCCGATAGTCAATTAATATCAACGGATCTTGTGCATTCATATTTTCAAAATCGTGAGAGGTTTTAACCACAAAGAAATATGAAGTTTTACTTTGGGACTTCGACGTTCGAGCATCCAAGCTTGTTATTTTTTTCAATCCTAAAGATCCCCGAACACCAAATTGACAAAGTGGCTTTCATGTCACTCCAGGAAATTGTCACTCTAGGAGATTTTAATCGAGATAAAATAAAGTTTCCTGAAGCCCCCGAAGTCCCAAAATATTAAATGATTAAAGTATCTTAATCTATGGTGAATTTTCTTAACGATAAGCATTGGTTAATGAATTCACAATTTTTGTCATTCGAGAGATATTTATACTCTCGAATGTCGAGTTGTCGAAGTGGATTATCCTCATTAATTGTCTGCATTAAAGTATTCTTTAAATAGGGCCAAACGAAGAAAATGCCATTTTATAGGTGAAGATATATATTTCCAAGTCTCAAATGACTTTCTAATCCAACCAATCTACAACATCAGATTACTCATCAGGAAGTAGCTCAGATTCAAAGGAACCTGAGGTAGTTCATGTGTATGACATGAGGACGAGGAGAAGCATAACACTAGCAGACCACAACCCGCCCATCACAGAGAAAGAGAATAAGAAAAGGCCGGTTACAGTCGAGACAAAGAAGCCTCATGACAATCAATGGGTACAAGAACTGAAGTTGCAAGTCCAGAACTTACAACACCATAATCAAGAATTGGAGAAACTGCACTCCAGATTGCGGAAGAAATATCAAAGACTCCAGAAGAAGCACCAGAAAACTTGTTGCCTTCTAAAGGAGATAATTTGAAGGAGTGCTTGAAGAAGCTGCCAACTATCTAGTTATCTCCCAGTTGGACTCCAAGAACGCACATGGACACTAGTGCTCGATTCATAACCTATTTCTATCATTCCTAGTCAATTTTTTCAAAGTCCAGTTCACTCCAGTATATGCATCAATCTAGTTTTATTGCTAGTAGCATTTTTTAGTTGTTTCTATTGCAATACTCTTTTAGATTATGGCATAATAAGTGGTCTTTTATGTGTGATATGAACCACTCTTTTTTTATTAATTCAAGCTCGAAGTATACATTACTATACTCGAGCAGTATTTTAGTTAAGTTAATAAGTTGTTTTACAACTGATAGTGTAGAGTTAAGCCTTAGTTCTAGATGAACGTGAGCCTCTACAACTTTTATAAATATGTAATTTTTGTATGTTTTGAGGGTTCGGTTTTTGGGAGAAGAATATCAATACATCAAACTGGTTGAAACTGTTCTATGCATGGATTAAATCTCTCTACCTGGTGAATATACTCTTGATGACATTATGTTTGTGTCCAAATATACATGTGTTTTATCTTATCTGGAATGCAATTTTTTATTTGCTCAAAGTACATTAAATGTCCTTCAGCTGCCTTATAACTTGTCTTTATTGATATGCAACCTGTAAAACAACTAATGCTTTGGTGAAGATTTGTTTCTATTGCAACCTATGGGAGTAGTGTTTTTGATACATGTTTAATGACTTGAAATAGTATTTTAAGTATTAAACTTCTTAAAATAGATTATTATTTGAGTGGTTTGTTGTTTCCCTGTGTTCTTTCCTCTAGTATCTCACTTGTCTGTCATTTGTGTGACACCAGTCAAGGAGGATCCTCCTCCATATCATTTTTCCAACCCAACCATGTTCTTGTCTTGGTAAACCAACCCTTCAACTGACCAAAAAAATCAAATAACCAAAAACCAACCATTCCAAAACTTGAGGTGGCCTAGCTCTTCCCTTTAGAAGTGAGGTGCATAATTTAGAACCAACATAAACCATGAAAACTCTTGATACAACCCCTAAAACATGTCAGAAGAAGAAGCACCATCATTTGAGAGTTGAAGAAAAGTGTTTTTCTATGAGAATTGGTCATCTTGGAAACTTTTGGAAGATAGACGCTCCACTGGTCATATACAAGGAGTGTTAACGCTACTTTCCCATCTCGCAGGGAGCATTGTATCACTTTGTGGCCCATTATAAGGGAACGTCGAATTGGTTGAGGAAATCTCGGAAGAAATCCCCTTTTTCTCTAAATACAACTATGGATGGATCGAGGTGGTTTGGCTTGAATCTAACCCTCATGCTGCATCTAAGGGAGATATTAAAAATGATGGAGGTATATTCTCAACTAATCCCAAATATAACCAAGATGGTTGAGCCTCTCAAAGCCTTTAAATGGAGGCATTCTCATGGTGAAAACGGGGAAAATAATCATAAAAGCATTGTTATTTTTATCATGGATATTTCGAGCAAGGGGTTGGACGAGGAGGATTTGGAGAGGCTATTGCAACATCATCTAAAGATTGTAAGTGTCTCTTTAAAGTTCTCATCAATATACTTGGCCTATTTCCTTCTCATATGTGTTTACATGTACTTGTCTATTATTGTTCTAATCTTCATAGATAGATCAATTTTGTCTAATCCATTACAGTAGGAGATATTCAATTGTCTCTTGTTATTCGTTGCAGGTACTAATCAAAACTCGCAGATTGGAGTAGCTTGGAAAAACTTCGAAAGTAAGGTACATCATACTATACCTCCTTCTCTCTTTTTCGATGGACATAATTAATATATAGGAATGGTAGTGTCCAAAGGTAGTTTTCTGTCTTGGTAGAGGGGTTTGTACTCCAAGGAAAAATTCACCTATCTGCAAGGGAATTATTCTGTAAAATAAATTGGTGACTCCACTCGGGAATGAATTTTTTAGTTTTTGTTCTTTCCTTGGTTTCGTCCATACTCTTTCCTATCCTTAGATCCCATTTGTTGATTTGATCTTTCCTTACATCTCTCATCTTTGCTAAGTTGTCTTACAAAGTGTCTAACTAAGTTTCCCTGAGTTTTTCTAAAACTTGTCTCAGGACTAACACCCTCTCCAGTTTAATTCAGAGCATTGATTGCTTGATCGACGCTCCCCAAGAGTGTATTAGGGAGTGTTGTAGCACTCTAGTGATTTGATTACCAGAGCGTCGATTTTTCTTGCTTTGAAAAATTGCAGTTGTCTTGCTTGCTCGACATAATCCTTTGATCTTTTCTTTGACTCAGATCTTGTTTTGTCAGATATTGTCCTCTGTTTGACTCAAGCTTGGTATTTTTCATTTTTTTAGTCTTAATTTAGTTTGTGATGTCTTTCCTTATTAAAAAATTAATCATTTTCTATCAAACTTGGTTTATTTTTACTACTATTTTCGATTATCTGATTGATTGGAGGTTTTCATAAGGAAATTCATTAATATTGTTTACTTTGCCTTTGATCCCTTACTCAATTCCAAAAGACTATTAAGTGTTATTTTTGTGTTTTTGGCGTTTTTCTTTGAGTGGATAGTTTGTTCTTCTTTTAGTCCCTTATTGACTGCTGAGAGTGTCTTTGTTTGTCTACTTTTGCTTCCTCTTTTTCAAATCACAGTAGTGAACACTTTTCATTATTAGTGAAAGCATGAAGCATTAGATGAACATTTCAGTTTACATTCACAATCAAACAAAGAAATACTTGTATGCATTGGTTTTGGATTTTGGAAAGGTTTTCTTTATAATTTGGCAATTGTTTGAATTATTGTTGAGAATGAAATAGTATAAACTTTTTCATTCTTGAGTATTTTTTAGTGACAAAAGAAAATGAACTCTTCTCCTTCTCATAGCTAGAAGTTCATTGAAAAGAAAACTTGCATCTCATTATTTTCATCTTTTTTTGGACTCGAGTATCAAACATCATCAGTTTCATTATCATTCACCTTTGTGTAACGAACAACCATGAAAATGAACGCTAATTTAAATCAATCTAGAAACTTTTATTTTTTAGATCTTTACACCAACAATAGGCTAGGGCTAGAACTTTGGAATAGGCTGTAAGAATAAATCTCCAAAGAATTCAAGGAAAACTTAGAATCTTTCGATAGGGAGAGTAAATCCAACCTTCGTATAAACACAGTTGGGATCCCCCTCTCACACAAGGGTTACACACAAGATCGCATGCGGGAGAGAAACAAAGATTATCCCTTTGAGGCTTAACCACATGTAGTAGTGTGATCATATATTGGGGGTTCTTCTTGAGAATCAACTGTTTTCACTTGGTCTCGGAGCTTCGTGAATTATGAATCCGTTCGAGGTCTTCTAGAGTTTATCGATCCATATGTCCTTAGTTCTCTTGAATAATTTCGGACTTGATATCCTGCCCATACGTTCAGACTTGACTGTCGACCGTACCTCACCAGAGGATGACCTTGAGTTGGTATCCTTAGTAGCCACAATATTTAGGGTCCTTAAACGAGGTGAAGGTGAAGGGAAGTCTTTTCTATACCTAGAATAGATGTTGGTCAAACTCACTCGAGATCCTTGGACAATATCCCATGGGTAAAAACATGAGGGAACTTGCACCAAGGTGTAAGTCTATTAAGCAGGCCACCAACATAACTAATCCACTTGCTCATATCCTATCCCCTTCTCAATTTGATCATGCAATGTTGGATTTCATCACCAGCTAGTACGTTCACTCAGAGAAGGCATTGTTTGTTTGTTGGTTTTCTAGATTTTTTAGCGAGTGTTGTTTATTTAATTTAGTCGTCCTTACCAATTGGTACTGCAGTTGATAAAGGTATTCATAGATCATGTAATATGAAAGGGTTTCCGCTATAAGGATACAAACCCCTACCTCCTAACTCACCTAAAGACACTTACCGTGAAGAGGTCGAGAACCATTCAGACGTTGGGAGTGCTGCTACTCCTTTGCTAGCAAATCCTGAGAGAGATTTAGTTAAGGTTCAAGAAGAATCTACCTTTCCTGTAAACTCGACTTTGCAAGTTCCTCTTAATCCACTCCTTATCCAAATGGACTCCTTGGGTAACATCATAGTAGATGATCACCCCATATTACCATCAAGGCCATATAATCAGCTAGATATGGAACCGATACAACCAAATTTTAGCGATGTATACACCACTCCCGTCTGTTCTACTAAAATGGTATATCCACATCAAAATCATGTTCATTCGATATGGAGAACCCCATCAGGACGAGACATTTATGAAAAAATTAATTTTAGCCGACATACCTTTGACCCTCTACACACCTCTACCATCACTGGTGCAAAGGTAATACTATCAGATCAGCCTATCGACCGTCTCGTCGAACAAATAGTCAATATGGATACCACTTCAGTACAAGTTCAAAGTGAAACATGAGTCGTGTTACCTAGTCATTTGTAAAGTACCTTGAGAGTTACACCTACCATCCCTCTTCAAGCCACAACTTCATATACTCCCGAAAATCCCATAGGGACACCTTCACAACATAGAATGAAAAACCCTGCCATGCAACAAAACCCAACTGTGGGACAAATCCCTACTGGGGGGAAACCCCCCTTTGGTGGACAAATCCCCACCGGGGGGCAACCGTCCTTCCACACACCAATGTTAACTGGGGGGAAGCCCCCTTTCACTGGTCAAACCCCAGTTTTTACCCAACTAATGGCAGGGGACAATTTCGACCTTCATTCACTGGAAACCCCCCACAATCCTATGAAACACCCGAGGGAGGTGTGTTTCATCAACCACATTAGGGAGGGAAATCAAACCCCAACCCGCAAGGAGGAATACTAAATCTGAATCCATCCTGATTACATTATGGACAACCCTTCCCAGGAGTTTCGAATCCCACTTGGGGTCCTCAAGGTTAGCCATCTTTTCCTCCCCAATGGAAAAATCCTTACCCTCCTAAAGGACAACCTAATTACCCTCCTCAAGGGCAGACTGGTTATCCACCTTAAACTAATCAAGAGAACTATCCTCCCTCGGGTTACACTGGTTATCCTTCCCAAGGCCAAATGGGTTTCCCTTCTCCTTTTATGCACATTCCTCAACAAATGAATCCTACTTTTGCTGGTCAACAGAAAAAGTATATGGGAGGGCCTGTTGACTACAACTATCCACCTCAACCAGTTTACAGCCCTACCAGTGTTCCCATGCCACACCAATATCATCCTCAAGTCACTCGACAATTACCATTCTTAGGCACTCTAGATCTACCAGATCTATCGAGATTAACAAATGATCCCATATTGCACTCCCCTTTTTGGTCGGTTATTCTTGCTAAATTGCCTTCCGATATTCCAAAATTTGATGGTAAACCTGGTGAAGACCCCAATAACCACGTTATGAATTTTCATTTATGGTGTTCATCAAATTCACTAATGTATGATTCTATCCAATTACATCTTTTCTAGTGTACACTTACGGGTTTAGCCACCAAATGGTACATTGAGTTACAATGCAAAAATTTTCAAAATTTTAATTCACTTGCCATGGATTTTTCCACGCACTTCCAATTACCTATACACTATGAGACCAACATGGAACTATTGACCTCCCTTCGTTAGACCAAATATGTACATATTTCTGATCATATTCATGAATGGAGATGACGATGATGGTTGATCAAAGCAACCATTCCCAACCAATTGTTGGTTGCATGGTTCACCAAATCTCTTTTACCTCATATTGATCGTGACGTAGCCATGGGTGGTGTCTTTACAGAATAGGAATCCATTGCTCGTGCCGAATATCTGGACTTGGTTTATTTCCAATCCGGTACTTTGTATGAATTGATTCCAAACTCTCCCCGTACATCAACCGACCCATCAAAACCATCCTCTACCGCTCATGTGGATTGAGTTATCAGTTTCATCAAAACTATTCTAGTTCACAGTTGATCGACATGACTAATCGTTCAGTCACTAAGGTGAATGCAATTCAATCTGCTTTTCCACAATAGTCAAGGGGAAAAAACAAACCTAAGAAAAACAATAATCAAATTGAAAATGCAAAAACATAAGAACGACCACCTATTATTGAGAAACAACCGCAGCAAAAACTGAAATTTCCATGTCTCATTTGTGGTGACGATCACTACACATGAGACTTTCCTCATCGAGACAAAGTTGCTAAAATTTTCAAAGGAAATTCTCAACCCGTTGTATTGACACATCCTTTTCCACAAAAACAGTCACTGGTTGCACAAAACCCCACACCTCCAACATGAGGTAACCCAAATCATCCTCTTAGCAAGGAAGCTTCATCGAGTGCACACATTTACATGTTTAATGGGATATATTTTACCACTCGTACTATGACATATGACACACCTGCAACTAAACCTGATAAGGAAAAAGTAACTAATGGTACTACATAGGATCCACCATCCACCACCATTACTCCTCCATCTGGGCCACTCCAGATTGAGAAACCTAACTTTGACTCTATCTTATGCCCACCCAAGAGCACAATTCAAAAGTCAACCTTTAATCCTAACTCGCGTACTGCTCAAAACTACAACATCGTTGAATATTTTGTGCAAGCACCTTGCACTATGTCATATCTCAAAGTTATACAACACTTACCTATCCAACGTAGGACTCTCTTGGCAACCATCAGAGCTATATATCACGAGTCATCCAATAATATGAAGTTTAACCTAGATATTTTTAAATCAAGACTCTCTCACCAAATTGCTTTCAAAATCGATGTTGTTGTCCACAATCAACATATTCATCGCATGATATTGGATGAGGGGGTATCCACATGTGTCATGTCCTTGGCTTGATAGAAAGGCCTCAAATCACCTGGTCTTAATCAATCTCCCATCATGTTATGAGCATTCGATGGAAGAGGTTTCTGTCCTCATGGATTATTACAATCCTTAGCCATTCAATTGGGAGGAAAAACTATTTCTGTAGATGTTGAAGGAGTCGACGCTCCCCTTGATTATAACTTGTTTCTAGGAAGAAGTTGGTTCTATGATATGACGTCGTCACTTCATTGGTTTTTTGATGTGTCCAATTCCCTCATCAAGGTAAAATTGTGACCATCGATCAGTTAGATTACTATACCCTTGACACTCACACTCAAATGACCAAAAACATTCCTTTTCTGGGAGAATAAAAAATTTCTTATGAAAGTGTTGGGGTAGGTCTCTTGAAATACTCTTCGCTCATGGGTACCTTTCCTACACCTCTTCCTCCCACTACGCAACACATCACAATGATAAATATGATCTCAACTATGGCACATCAATCCTTCGAATCATATGATCCATGGATCATGCCTAGTCCCTTAGAATTTAATACACTAGGTGACACCATGCCACTTAGTCCTACAGAGGTTGAATACGAATCCATTCATTCCTCCTCTCCTTCACTGGAAAACCAACATCTACTGGCGTTTACTACATATTTGTTACCATCCTAGTTAGATTCCCTATCCTCTACTTTCCATTACATCCTGCATATTTTTCCATCAAATGAATCTATTATGGAAATGCTTAGTATCGAGGAGACACCATGGGATGACAACCACCATAGTTCATCATCTCTTCCCAGTTTGGATGAAATCGAGAAAGATATTCCTCTATCTTTCCTAGGGATATCATTGAGTCCCCCCAATATCCAATACTCACTCAAGATACAATCTCCGAGGGGAATTTGGGGAACATCTCTCATATGATTATTGTCGACATATCCATTAACGATTGTATCGTGGAAAACATACAACTCGATGCCAATTGTTCAGTGGAATAAGTAGAAACTTATACTGCCTTGTTCAAAGAATTTCACGATATATTTTCCTGGAGCTATGAATAAATTCCAAGGATTGATCCTTCGATCATTGTGCATGAAATCAAAACTTACCCAGGAGTTAAACCTATGAGACATAAACTTCACCTAGTTCATCCTAAGAAAATTGCGGCGATCAAGGCAAAATTTGAAAAACTATTAAAATCTGGTTTTATTTATCCTGTCCCTCTGACCGAATGGGTTTCGAACATCGTTTCGGTCGCCAAGAAACAAGGGAAAATTCATGTTTGCATCAATTATCGGGATATTAATAAGGCTTGTCCCAAGGACAATTACCCTACACCCTTTATTGACCAAATTATAGATAATTGCACCAGGAGCGTCATTTTCTCTTTTATGAATGGATTTTCTGGATATAACCAAATTGACATTTTAACAACTGATAAACATAAAACAACCTTCATCTTCCCTTGGAGGACTTTCACTTATCGAAAATTACATTTTGGCCTTAAAAACGCTGGAGCTACTTTTTAGCAGGCCATGTCATATACGTTCCACGACATCAAACATATCATTGAACCTTATCTAGATGATTTACCAGCTCACTCAACTCATCGATGAGACCACATTGGTCATCTACGAGCCATATTTCTTTGATGTAGGTTTTACAACATATGTTTGAACCCCCATAAATGCATTTTTTTTGTTGATTCAGGTAGACTCCTTGTATTCGTAGTCTCCAAAGATGGGATTAGGGTGGATCCCTTAAAAGTCAAAGCCATTCTTGCTTTACCTCCTCCCAACAACCTGACCCAACTGCAAATTTTTCAAGGGAAGTCAAACTTCCTTCTCCGCCTCATTTGCAATTACGTCGAAATCACTAAAGGATTCATGAGATTACTACAGAAAGATACACCTTTCATTTGGGATGCCATCGCTCAATGCTCATTTGATGCTCTTAATAATGCCTTAAAGAACACACCTCTTTTGCACCCACGAGATTATGCGAAAGATTATATCCTTTATTTGGTTGCCTCTACTTCCATTGTCGCTATGGTGTTAGTATAAGAGGATGATGTCGATACATAACATGTGATCTACTATCTGAGTAAAAGTCTACCAGGTCCCAAACTCCGATATGCACATGTAAAAAAACTGGCTTTGGAAGTAGTTATTACCGTCTAGATATTTCTCCATTACATTCTATTATGCACTACCATGGTCATTGCCAAATCGAACCCCATGTACGACATCTTGACTCGTCAAGTACTTGGGGGAAATATTCAAAATGGATTGTCATTCTCAAAGAATTCGATCTCAAGTTTGTCAAATCCAAGGCTAAGAAATCATTGGTTTTTGCGGAATTAATTTGCGATCTTCCCCCTACTGATGAGGATACTGAACCCATTGATTCTCTTCATGATGAATCCTTGTTCCTCATTAGTACGTTCAATCCATGGTCAAGGATGATTTTAGGGGATAAATTTTTCTCATGGGATAAATTTCCATGGTTTTTCCCCCAAAAAAATTTGTTATTCTAAAAATGATTCGCCCAAATTCTAAAGGATAAAATCATTTTACCTTGAAAGTCGCCAAAATTTTGTACAAACCATATAAAATCCTTAGACATTTGAATATTTTTACAAAAATATCGCTAAACATTTTATAGTTGGCATATAAAGGATTAGTAAGATTCACCAAGGTTTCTACATTTTAAAATAATTTTTCATCCTTAAAATCATTCTTGTCCATGGTACGAAGATATCCTTCTCTATCTCCAAACCCAACGCTTTTAGCCTAGCATTTCACATGATGAACGATGTCGCATTCAAAACCACTCAAAATGCTACCTCATCATTGGTGACACATTGTACCACCATGGAATTCATATTTTCCTATGACGTTACTTAACCCATCACAAAGCTGAGAAAGTTTTAAACGACTGTCACCTTGGAGCTTGTGGCGGTCATCTTTATGGGATGGCTACAACACAATTTTTTTTACGTGCCGGTTATTTTTGGCCTTCCATGTTTAAAGATTGCATTGAGGCCATTAAAAAATGCCCACCCTATTAGATATTTCAAAATAAATAGCATACCCACCCATCTCCACTTCATCCCATTGTCGTCGTTGTCCCCTTTGCAAAATGGTGCATCGATTTTATGCAATGTAAGCCTACCTCAGCCGGGGGGCATGATTATATCATCGTTACCATCGATTATTTCACTAAATGGGTTGATTCCATGCCTACATTCCTTAATGATGGTCACACTGCAACACTTTTTGTGTTCAACCACATCATCATCCCACAAGCTATTGTAATTGATCATGGATCCCATTTCCAAAACCAGACGATGGGTGAATTTCGCATCAAGTTAGGTTTTCACCATGAAAATTCATCCCCCTACTACCCTCAGGCAAATGGAAAAGTTGAAGCCATCAAAAAAGTCCTAAAAACCATGCTTCAATGCATGGTGGGAGTGAACAAAACCTCTTATCACTTGCAACTCTTCTCTTCCCTCTGAGCTTATCAAACTTCAGTTAAAACCACAACTGTATTTACACCCTTCCATTTGGTATATGGAATAGAAGCGGTATTACAAATCGAATGTGATATCCCCTCATTGAAACTCACCGTAGAAATCATACCCCATACTTCTACTGAATAGGAAGGATTCTTATATCTAACCAAGTTGGATGAAACTCGTCGCGATGTTTCTCTCATCAATGAGATGTATCAAAAATGCATGAAAACTCAATATGATAAGTCTGTCCAACCTCGTGCTTTTGCATAAGGAGATCTAGTCCTAGTCTATGATCAAGATCATGACAAACTAGGGGAAGGAAAGTTATAACCCATGTGGCACGGTCCATACATCATAAAATGTGTGCTACACTAAGGCACCTACGAGTTAGTAGACTACGATGGAATATATTTCGATGAGCCCTGAAATGGGATTTACCTCAAGAAGTCCTATGCATAGAATATCTTGCATGTGTGCTTTGTACATTACTGTACTATATACTTTTGACTTGGTGTGTCTTTTCTTTTGTGTGCACGAGTTTTTTCTCAGCTGCTTATACTTTTCTTTATGATTGAATGTGTATATGACATCATCTTTTCCCATCTATTTCGGGTTTGTGGATGGCGTTGGTCGACATACCCAGAACACCGCTTCTGTAACTTGGGCCATCTACCGCTCTGGTGAGTTGGTGAGTTCATGAGGAATTTGCCTCAGATCTGCAACCAATAATGTTGTAGAGTATCATGCCATCGTTGGACTCTTAACCAAAGCCTCCTCTCTAGGGATATATCAATTGATTATTAACCTAGACTCTCAACTCATGGTCCGTTAAATTAATCGTGAGTACGACATTCACAATTCAATTTTAGTACATCTCCATCTGAGGGTTCGCCGTCTCAAAAGAGATTTTGAATTTCATGAGTACAAACATATATCGAGAGAACTAAATATGATCATGGATTCGTTAGCGAATTACATGTTGCATTGGTATATTGCACATAGATAAACATTTGGAACATAAATCATATGTATAAAAAACATCACATAAAACAAAAAAATATACAAACATAAGTAGCCACCACAAAACTCGTATATATGTAATTTTGATAGACCTTTTTTTTGTCAAAATACATAATACAAAAGTACATAACAGGGAAAAATATGGCCCCTCATGCTCATAGTATCATTATAAAAACTACAAAATGACCAGGGACTCTAATCATCCCCATGTATCATGTTGTGCTCCGCATAGCCCACTACTTCCCTTGCCACCCATCGTAGCAAATGATTGAGGCCTTTAGAGACCCCAACTATATGTTGTTGAAGGTATAGGGGCACATATCACCTCCTTAAGGGAGGAACACCCATCGTCAAACCCCAGAGGTTCCTCTCCACCTCTCAAAGTCATCTCACTGTGACATCATCCTTTGCTGCCGCTTGTGCATCTCCACGACGCCCAGACGCGATGCACCTCCATATGCATGATGAAAACAAAATGATTTAGATCCCTCATTGTAAAACTAAAAACATATAAAATAACACAAATATTGTTACAAGGTTATGATATTTCATACCTAATGCATCCCACTATATACCATCGGGAACTACCAAGTCCGTACCACCTCTAAAATCTACCCCAGCATATGGGAAGTCCTTGATCACCACCAAATTTCTCCTCCACCATGCAAAGAAGTTGACAGTGAACCTAAAATATGAGGGCTCATTACCCAACTTGGGGGAGAGATTGGTTCACCTCTCCATGCGAGGCTCGGTCATAGGGCATGCTATCATTGCAACATGTGGTTGCATCTGGGGAATCTTCTCTAGGAAAAACGAGACCAAGAAAGAACCATATCCAAATTGATTTTTCCTATCAGTTCTGCATTTGGATATCTACTCTTTAAAATTCCTCAAGAACCCTGCGCTCCAGTTAAACAACCTAGGTTCCAAGCACTGAATGGCGTAAGAAATTTGAGACTTTGAAGCGAGATGGGCAATAGTGATCCCCACCAACTTGGTGATAGCGAATAGGATGGATAGAAGAGATAGATCCCTCACATGTTTTATAACAATCCTTCCTCCTACCAATCATGACCTTGGTATGCAATATTCAACAACATATGCCTCAGTTGGGCATGGAGTAGCTGGGTGTCCGAACAAAAGAATGGGTGCTCCCCTCCTCGAGAGCCCCGTAAAAACGTATACATCGTCCATCTCGATCTCAAGCATATGCGGTCCTATTCAAAATGCTTGCTCACCGTCATCCCATAGAATGATCAAGTATTCAAGCAATAACACTTCTTTCCTCATGTTATGAAGTTTGAAGTACTTGTGCAAGCCACAATTGTGTAAGGCCACCCTCACTTGAGGGTCTTGAAGAGAAGCGATGTCATCAAACTCGTGCTCACGTTCTTTCCACTCAATCATGGTTAGCTATGAATGAAACCTGCAAATACATCAATTAATCATCATTAGATAAACCCTCAATGAAAGAAATTGCCTCTTTTTATCCTAAAAATAAAAAATAAAAAATTAAGGTTTACACCTAGCGCTCCCTCGAAGAAGCAAACAAAGTTCTAGTGCTCCCTCAACATGCACACTAGGGCGTTGAAATCATGATCAACGCTCCCCTCAATGCCTTGAGGGAGTGCTGATCCAATTCGACACTCTAGGGATTCTCAAGGAACCTAAGCACCTAAACTAAAGGATAAAATGGAATAAAAATACATGCAAAAGAATGAGGAGGAGGAAACAACCAACCTGATCTGGACAGTTTTGAAAATGGTCGCCCATAGCCCCTGCAATCAACAGTTGAAAAAATGCTCCAAAAGAGGTAAAAACTCAAAGGGGAGAAGAAAATAGTACAAACAAAGGCAAAAATGATTTTTTCCCTATTTTGATATTTGTTTTGGTCATTTGTCCTTATTAGAAAGTTATTTTTTGTTTTGTTTTTAATCATGTTTCAAGAAATTACTAATGCCATGTGCCCATAACAACTTGATTTTACATAAATTTGAGCAAAGTCTTTCGCTGACCTTGTAACGCTAATGATATTAGTCTTTGTTCTTTCTTGTGCTAAAAAATACATGAGAATGTAACTGAGTATACTTTTATCACGTTTTTCGAACTCGTAAAGGCTATACAAAAAAGGAACCCCTTGGAGTCTCCTTTAATCTCTTTTCATACTCTCTAAACATGAAAATATTGCTGAGAAATCTTGCTTCCTTTCACACTCGTTAAAAGGTTCGAAAGGGCGTCTTCCAAGTAATAGTTTATCTCATTTTCGAACCTCAGAGACTAAAATTATGAAAATGGACAACCCTCGAGTCGCCTTTAAGTTCTTTTCAGACTCTCTAAAATATGAAAAAACACCGATTTTTCCTTCTCTGGACTCGCTAAACTACACATTGAAGGGCCCATATGGGGACAAACCCTTACTTCTTCCAGTTCATTAAATAAATGAAGAGGGACTTACCGAAGGTGAGTTATATCGAGCATGTGTTATCCTCCTCGAGCTCGTTAAATTAAAAAGAGGTACTCATCTATCTGGACGGGGGGGGAGGGGAATTGAAGGAAGTGGGTCAGGTTTCTTGAAAAAAATTGTAAATAGCTCTTACAGTTGGTCTTGAGCACAGAACTTGTTTTAAGCTCCACACTAAACACTTGGATAATCCGCTAAAACCTCTGCACTGAACCAATCCTATGAGTCTTTCCACTCCTTTGAGCCATCTAAATAATTCCTCCGCACTCGCTGCATTATGTTTTGGACCACTTTTCATTTATGCTACTAGGTCTCATGTCATGCCTCAATGTTCAAGGGAATTTTCTGCCTTGAGAGTCAACCATATAAAAAATTACCAGTTTCCATACCTGTGTCAGTCTATGTTCATCTCCTATATCTTATCACTTTCCTGTGATAGTTTCTTGTCGATGATGGGGGATACATCAATGACCTCCTTCGATGAGTCTTTTCCTATCGACTTGAACACATCATCTATGGATTAGACTTAGAAACCAATTAGTACCTTGGGACTTGCATGCTTCATTTGAAATCCTCCTTGCTTCCAACAATGGGTTTACATCATTGACCTATTATTGGATGATTCCACGAATGTTTGACCTCATCTCATTTATTCACATTCACTGGAGTGTACTAGGGTACCTTGAGAGTCATTGACATCATTGATGATCTTCCTCACACTTGTTAACGATTTACCTCAATGACCAATAATCAAGTGGTTTCTACCATGTTCGACATCAAAGCATCTATTCACATGGATAGATTCATACCACATCGATATTGGGATGAAGACCCTAGGTTGAGCATTCATTATGTTATCTGCTTTTCCCAGGTTGTGAAGGAAGTAATTTGAGCATGTTGATACTTATGTTGTCACATAGATCCACATTGTATTGTTTTGTGGCTATGTTTTATCATCTCATAGCTCCATTGTGTATTTTGTGTGGCTACTATCAGTTCATGTCATAGAAGTATGGATCCACATTGTATCTCTGGTCCATACCCTTAGTCAAATATCATCATGGATCCATAGTGTATTTATTGGCGGCCATACTCTGAGTCATTTATAGTCCGAGCATAGGTATGTTTGCCTCATGAATGGAACACATATTAACATTGTTTGATGGTTTTCTGTAGCTTCTACTAGGTTCCCCGACTCCATACCCTTACTTCAAAGAATATGCAAAGTGTTTTGACCATCAACTTTCATTTTCTGACTTCACACTTTGTGGGCCAATCTGTTACACATCAAAATTCCTCACTTCGATAATGTCACATTTTAATTTTCATAAGTGTCGTAAGTGTTTGACTTTTGTTGCAAGTGTCGTAAGTGTCACATTCTCATCACGTAAGTGTTGCATCGCGAATGACACCATGAAAACACTTGATACAACCCCTAAAATGTGTTAGAAGAAGAAGCCCCATCATTTTATAGTCAAAGAAAAGTGTTTTTCTATGAAAATTGGTTATCTTGGAAAATTTTGAAATATCAACACTCCCCTGCTCATATATAGGGAGCGCTAGTGCTCCTTTCCCATCTCACAGGGAGTGTTGTAGCACTCTGTGGCCCATTGTAAGGGAGCGCTGAATTGGTTGAGAAAGTCTTGGAATAAATCCCCTTTTTCTCTAAAGACATCTATGAATGGATCAAGTTGGTTTGGATCAAATCTAACCTGTAGGATGCATCTAAGGGAGATATCACAACTGATGGAGCTATATCCTCAACTAATCCCAAATATAACCAATATGGATGAGCCTCTGAAAGCCTATAAATGGAGGCATTCTCATGCTGAACAAGGGGAAAATAATCAACAAAACATTGTTATTCTGATAATGGATCTTTCGAGCAAGGGGTTGGAGGAGGAGGATTTGGAGAGGCTGCTGCAACATCATCTGAATATTGTAAGTGTCTCTTTAAAGTTCTCATCAATATACTAGGCCTATTTCCTTCTAGTATGTGTTTACATGTACTTGTCTATGCTTGTTTTAATCTTCATAGATAGATCAATTTTGTCTAATCCATTAGAGTTGTAGATAGTTGTTTGTCTCTTGTTATCCATTATAGGTATTGTTCGAAACTCATGGATTGGAGCAACTTGGACACACTTCGAAAGTGAGGTACATCATACTATCCCTCCTTCTCTCTTTTTCGATGGAAATAATTAATCTATAGGAATGGTAGTGTCCAAAGGTAGTTTTCTGTCTTGGTAGAGGGGTCTATACTCCAAGGGAAAATTCACCTGTCCACAGGGGAATTATTCCATAACACCCTAGGGATGTCATATCCTAGGATAAAAAGAACTCAGGAAAAGGGACGAAAGAAGAAAATCTGGAGGGAAAAAAGTCTTTGAAATATGTAGTCAAAAGTAGGCCCGAGAGCAGGGGCTAAGATGTCGATATGGGGGGAGCAAGCATGGGTCAGAATGAAAAAGACCGGAAAATTATGGAAGAACCAAATAAGGAAGAGAAAGGAAAAAATCATGAAAAGAGGCTAAAGAATGGATGCTTACTAAGATGACAAAGAACCCAAAGTATGAGGTGACCTTGAATGGGATAAGGCACTATATTCAAAGGATGAAAGACCATTCCCTGATTGGGAAATTTATGGGGATCTATCCCTCGAAAAAATCCCTCTAGATCTGGATTAAAGTAAGGTGGAAAGTAAAGGGAAGAATAGACATAGAACTAGGCTCAAAATGCCTCTTCATTGTAGTATTCTTGGAATCAGATGATAGATAAAATGTCTTTGAGGAAGGGCCCCATTTCTTCAACTCTACAGGCCTGCACATGAGATATTAGAAAAAAAGGTTTTCTCCAGAAAGAAACCTTTACAGAGGCACCGATGTGGATCATGATGTATTCCCTCCCAAGATAATTTTGGGAACCTGAGACCCTCGAAGGCATAGGAAACACACTGGGATCCTTTATCAGGATCTCATAAGTAACAAAATCAACCAGGTATATATCCTATGCTAGAATATGTGTTTATATGAATGTAGTTGGAGCCTTACCAGAATCTACCATAGTATTGTATCAGGAGGATGAATGGACTCAACCCCTAGACTACAAACATATTCCTTTTAGATGTAGGAAATGTCACATCCATGGCCACATTTTCAAGGATTTTCCCCTTAATTACCCTCCCCAAGGGACTCCAAGTAAGGTTAATTATATCCCTAAGGATTTATCAAGATACCAAACAAAAGAAAGGTGGGTTGAAGACAACCCAAACATCCGGGGACAACTCTGAATAAGAAATCAAGTAATAGCTTCCAAATCCAGGAAATCAAACTGAGCGAAGCCCCAATGAAGGAACAATCAAAGGAAACTTTGGTAACCCAAAAGGAAACCATATAAACTAAAGAGGAGGAGGGAAAGAGGCATAAAACATAGGAAGACCCAGATAAAAAATACCCAGAAGACACAGAAGTAAAGATGAATGAAACCCCAAATTCTGGAGTAGATTTGATAGAGGAATAAGATATGGATGCCTCCCAAGCAATGGAACTAGAGGAAGTTGACCTAGACCTACCAAGGTTGAGGGAGATCCACAACTTAGAAAAAATAAATAGCCTCACCATAGGGGTATCAAGACCAATCCTCTAAAATCACCAAATAAAATATCAGGAGAAGAGAAAAGACGAGGTCAGAAACCTTACTGCCAAAAGTTAGAGGAAACATGAGCTCAGATGGTAGACTCTGGCCAAGTGGTTTGTCTCCCGAAAAACTACTTCCCCCCCAACCCAAAATTTAATTATGAAAATCATATCCTGGAATATTATAGGAATGAATGTCTCTTCCAAACAGAGATTGATTAAATCTAAAATTTCTAGGATGAAGGCAGATATCATCCTCCTTCAAGAGACTAAATGCGACGAAGGAAATATAAGAATAATAACACAACAAATCTGGCTAGGATATGAAGCCAGATGAATAGTAGTAGAAGAAGTTCGGGTGGCATATCCACCCTTTGGGACCCAGATCTCCTAGAAATGCAGGATGTTGTGTCTAGCCGTAGCCTTCTTATACTCAATTTCAAGTGTAAAGGGTCCAAAGAAGAGGGCTTCATCACTAATTCCTATGGCCCAAATACACCCCACTCTAAGAGGATTTTCATGGATGAGATAAATATTATAGGATCCTCACTGATAAACCAAGTATGGGTATTCGGGGGGTACTTCAACATGATCACAAATCCTATGGAGGAGCAGGTAGGTCACCGCAGGATGGATCAAGAGAGTAAATCATTTGGGGAGCTCATAGAAAATCTAATCTTAGTTGACGTCCCTTCTAGGAATGGTATCTTTACTTGGAACAAAAAAATAGGAAAAGAGAACAGAATTACAGTCTATCTAGATAGATTCCTTCTCTCAGAAAAATACTTCATAGAAAAACAAGGGTTATTAGTAGAGGTTCTGCCTTTCAAGGATCAGACCATTGGCCTATAGCCTTCGAATGGGACCCTTTCTAGAATCAAGGACCCACTCCCTTAAGATGTGAACAATTCTGGTTAGATCACCCAGAGTTCTTTCCTAACTTGGAGCTATGGTGGTCGGAACTGAGAGGCCTCCACGGTACCAAAATGTTGCAGTTTGAACAACGACTGAAACATATTCGTAGATGTTTAAGAAAATGGAACAAAGAAGTCTTTGGAAACATATTTGAGGAGAAAAAAAAATTGGAACAAGAAATGGAATAGATTCATATTCAAGGTATTCAAGGTACCTTCTCCAATGACCTCACAGAGAGAGAGGCCAAGATTAAGGAGGAACTAGTCCAAAGAGTGAATCAAGAAGAGATCCTATGGAAACAAAAATCCAGGATTCAATGGATAAAAGAGGGGGATAAAAACACCAGGTTCTTTCACAACTCCTTAATTCAAAGGCGGAGCAGAAACTGCATTGTGGAAAGCAAAGCACTAGACGAAATCACTAAAGTGAAGAAGGAGGACATAGAGAATTAACTCCTTCATTATTTTCAAAACCTCCTCTTGGAACCTGAGGTCAACCGAGAAGAGGTGATCTCTAAAGATATCCAAGTTATTCCAAGGTTGGTCCAACTAGAGAAATCACTCTCTCTACTTCGCCTAGTCTCCCTTGAAAAAGTGGAGGAGATTGTGAAAATTATGGCCTTGGGGAAATCCCTAGGCCCAAACAGCTTCACGACATAATTTTTCCAAGCTGGCTGGCCGATTCTAAGAAAGGACATCTGGTGCACATCCAACCGCCACATCATAGGGATGGAAGAGTGCCATGTGGTGCACATCCAACAACTAGATATTAGGGCTAGAGGCCTGCCACGTGGCACAGATCCATCCAAAAACAGGTTTGTAGGATTTTTGAGTGGGGCACATCGGATGGCCAGATCTGAGGGTTGGAGGCATGGAATGTGGAAAACATCTAACGACTTGATACGAGAATTGTAGGCCTGCCACATATGATGGTCTAAAAGAGCCATGTGGCACACATCGAACGCCATATCAGATGGTCTGAAATGGGCCATGTGGAACACATATGATGGCCATATCCGACGACCAAAAATGCATCACTTGACAAAGATATGATGGCTTGATGAGATCCTTGCAAAGGTGCCACCTGACACATATTTGACTGCTTGATCCAACGACCACAAAATCCTGCCACCTAGCATAGATCTGACGGATAGATCCGACGAAATGACACATATCTGATGGACATATCACATAAAAAGGAAGACGATGGTGTTGCTTGACGCTCATGGGTTTGCTAATGGAGTTTCTCTTTGAGCAAAGGATTTATCGTTGCATATAGGCAGTCAAGTTGGAATTGTATTTTAGGGGTAAGCATGCAAGATGATCTTATTTCATTATATCAAGAAATATCCAGAGGAAAATTGAATCATGTATCGCCACTAAATACATTGGAGAACGCTAGAATTTGCGTATAGATATGGGATTTTGAAGCATATATTTGGTTTTGCTTTTTTGAAGGGGTATTTTTTGAATCATGGCTCACATGCACTTACAGATCATAAGACACTATGATATTTAAATATGAGTCCTCCTTTATACCATCGATCTCTTTAGGGAAGTTTATTGGCATCAATTATGAACAATAGTTTTCCCAGTGATAATTCCAAGTAGTCTCGGGGGTGATTGTTTACTAATAATGGTCACTGATAATGCATAATCACTATATTTTTCTAACTCCATAAAATATTATTTGATCATTTAAAATATTATTCGTTTTAAAAAAAATGTTTCTTTCCTTAAAATATTATTAATTTAAAAAATATATTAATAATCTATTTTAAAAACTTTAAAAATTAAACAAATAATATTAATACATTATTGATTTAAAAAATAAATTAAAGAAAAAAACATGGATTTTCAATCTTTCATAATTTTAGCAATAGAACATGGATTTTCTAGAGAGATCAAGAGAAAATCAACCTGTAAATAAATAACATAATTATGAAGAAAAAATCTATGAAGATAGAGGTCAACGTCAATGTACTATTCCACAAGAAAATTATAAAAGAAAATATTAATGGTTATCAATGAGCCAATGTCCATAGATTATTGTATTGAAGGTCATGCATATGCATAATCGATTTTCATGTCATTGTGCTTTGAGAAGAAAACCAAATTGAAAATGTACACATTTATACAAAATGAAAACAAAGCTACAACTGAAAAATGGTAACAAATTGGTGGAATGTTATACATCTTACAAATTGGTATTCCCTATCTCCCTCATTGTTGTTATCCTTGCAATTAAGTATACCCTAGATATTTGTATGATGAAGAAATCAACATAATGAGACTATGTATGAACCTATAAAATATGAAAATTATAAGTGGAATAAAAAAAATAGACCTGCTACCAAAAAGGACTAGTAAAGTCATTTTACAAAATAATTGACATCATAGGAGTCACACTAGAATTCTAGTAAGTATTATAAAGTCATACAGGTGATATTTAATTTTAGCAATATATATTTTGGTATAACCATTAATAAATAGGGGTCAAGGATTTTAAAATTATGTGGGAGAATATTGTTTAACCAATCGTATAATGTTTTTCTATACATTGGTCAAATTTCCATAAGGGGCTATTAAAAATTATGAATGGATTTACAACTAGGGGACAAGAAATAAGAGGATGTGATACACTCTAAAAATAGGAGCAATTTTATAAGTTCATGAAAGAACATGTTTTGAATGTTTATTACTAAGTGACCCCCTGATAGACATAATTTCAAAACTAGGTGAATCACACGAGATAGTCAAGTTTTATAGAAAAAATGAGGTAATTGTGTACCTTCCATTCAAGCAAGCTAATATCGAATTATCTGCCATTGTATTTTTAAATTGGAGAGATGTAATCTCTTATGGATATCACTTTATTAATTTGTATGAATCTTGAACATCATATACTGTAGCAATTAGTTGTTAAATAAGCATTTTTGTGCGTAAAACATCATCATTGTGTTTAATATGATCCTAAGGATGACATATATGGGGTTAAATGTATATGTAATGGGGTAAGTGTATATGTAATAGGGGTCAACCTAACAAATATCTCATATATCCAGTGGGTGAGAATGTGTATATATAGATGTCAATATAGTCATTATGGAGAGGAACATGTGGTTTGGATATATGAATGTATTGAAGTAGTTGGGAAAAGTTACCCTATTCTATGATTTATTATGTAACTAATATTTATTATCAATTTTGGAGTTGTGCTCCACATTCACATCTTGTGTACATTATGTATACTTTGGTTTATTATGCAATCTTCAGTATTTTGTACAAACATTTAGTATCAAAGAGGATGATCCTTGGGTTTTGCTCCTTCAAACAACCCATCTTACAATTTTCATTCTATTTTTTGGGGGAAATTTTCAAGGATCAAAGTTTCCAAGATGCAAAGAAGACAGAGTGAAGTACATCATGTCAAAATTTCGAAATCTAGGTCACTATAATTTCAGAGTTACAAGATGTGGAAGTTTGGTTTTTCTTACTAGTCCTAAAACCAGTCTCAAATGGACGTTTTGGTAAAATAATGGAGACATTTTGAGCTCACCATTGAGTCCAAAGTAGTTGAGATAGCCATATTTTCCTTTCATTTTGTTCCAGTTGGACACAAGAGGCCATATCTATGAGGTTTTGAATCCATAGGCTACATCCAGCAACAAGCCTCCATTTTGGAGCATTTTGGATAAAATCCAACCCTAATATCATTCTCAAAAGGCTTGAAAACCCTATGATTGACTGACCATTTGTCAATTTTGTGCAAAGTTGTCTGAAGAGAAAATATTTTTGCCTAGGGAGTCATATGACCCCCCAGCCCGCACTTTAGTTTGGTCACAATTGCGCTAAATTTGGTGGTTTCTTTAATTTATCTGGAGGTCTCTACAATTGGAGGTTTCACTAAGTTTGGCAACAATTTCACTAAATTTGGTGAAATTTATCTGGAGGTTTCTACAGTTGGCAGTTTCATTAAGTTTGGTGATAGTTCTGCTAAATTTGGCATAGTTTTTAATTTATCTAGAGGTTTCTATAGCTTGTTGGAAGCCTCATCTACTTGACACATACTTGCCCTCACATTTCATTTGTAGTTGGCATTATTTCACGCTTCATGACATAGCCATATGAGTTTCATTAGAAGGCTGCCAAAAGCATTATGCACTACATATGCGGCTCACGGGTACGAGACTCACTATGCAGTGGGAACAAGTTCAAATTTTATTGGATACACAGATTCTGATTGGGATGGTGATCTTGATGATTGCAAATCTACATCTAGCGACAATTTTCACCTTGGTTCCAATCACATTTGTTGACAGAGCAATAAGCAACATGTCATTTCTCTTTCTTCAACCGAGGTTGAGTATCAAGGGATTGTCAATGCTTCTACTAAGGCTATATGGATTCATAATATCCTCATTGATCTTGGCATCACTTTTCATAATCCATCATTCATCTACTATGACAACCAGAGAACCATCCAAATCTTGAAGAACCTGGTTCATCATTAGTGGACCAAACACATCGATATCCACATGCATTTTCTTAGGGATCTGATTCAGAAGCAGGTCATCGATTTTCACTATTTTCTGACAGAAGAGAAGGTTACATACATCTTCACCAAACCCTTCATTGAGAGCAAGTATGTCCATGTTTGGTCTCTCTTGGAGGTGCGAGACATTTATTCTAGGGGGTCACTTAGCCCTTCTTGCTTCATCCTCTCATGGTGGGGAGTTTTTTTCCACTAGGTTTTCTTCTTTTCTGTTTGAGGGGATATTTTATACATGGGTTCTTCATTAGTCCTTGTAGTCGAGACCCATATTTTCATCTTTGTATACATTTCCCCCTAAGTTGCACTTAAGGGGGATTATTAGTGTAAATAAGGTTCTTTAGCTATCTAGTTATTTCTTAACTAGTTCTCTACTTTATCTCTCTTCACAATAGGTTAAGTTCACTTGGAGATTTTCACTTTATCCCATAATGGTTGTGCTTTCAGTATCTCGGGTGGTAAATCCTATATATACTCACCCATTTCTATCGTCCGGGAATCTCATTTTCAATGTATGATTTGCATTCTCTTGAGTATAATATAGTGTATTCTTGCTCATTTATTATTTCTATATTTTCTTTCTTTCATTCATTTCATTCTTGGGCGGATTTTCAACAAAATCTTACATGGAATTTAGTTGAACAAATTCCTTTTTCCAACCTTATTTAAAGCAAATAGTATAAATTATTTAGCTTACTCATGAAAAAGTGATCCATTGGTTAATTGGAATGGTAGATTTCCATTTGTTATTTGGCTTAGCTTGCATGGTGGATCAATTGGGATTTTCCTACTCAAACAGTCTGTAAAAATCGATGGAAATAGGGTGAGATATGCTCAAACTCTCAAACAAACAATCAAAACCAAGTTGTCTAGATTGTAAAAACATAATTTTAAATTGAATTTCTTCGTCATCATTTTTTTATATGTGTTCACCATCTATTTTATCATTCAATTTTTTTTGAAAAGCATATATATTAAAAATTCCATGACTATAATTTAATGTTTCTAGGGAATCTAATAAATATGCCATAACTTTATAATATGTTAATATTAACAAGAATTACATAATAGTAAATATTAATGAAAATGTGAGAGTTGGTAAGCAATAAATGTATAGATTAATATAAAAATATTTGATGCCTATTATGAGTCTTCTATCATCATGTATAGATGAATTTTCAATATGCTCCATGTGATGGAGCAATGTTTGATCTTCCAATTGCTTTTTTCATTGAAATTTAACCCAAAGTGACTCTACCATATTTGAACCTATGAATTATGGCCTTTAACGTGCATATAGTTGAGGTAACCATTAGGGATTCTTGATTGATCTATTTAATCACAATAAGATATTTAATTCTGAGTAGAAAAAATTAATGATATCCTAAATTAAAAAATGCCTTGCCAATAAAGTCAATTTAATTCTCGATAAGTTGATCTAAATTGAAGTCGATCAAGACTAGAAATTTATGTATTGAGATTGACCAAAATTGAAGTCGATCAAGACTAGAAATTTTTGTATTGAGATTGACCAAAATTGAAGTTCTTATTGATCACCTAAACATCCATGATGTATTTGTTTAATCGAGAGTTGAATAATTATCATCTTAAATACAACTTACGTTGATCAAAATTGACCAAAATTGAGATAATTGATGACTTAGTATATCAACCTAAATTGAATTGAACTGAGAGAAGCCATGGTGCTATGCAGTTTTGACTCTACTGCAAGTTTCCCACCTTTTCTGCCCTCCCTCCCCCCTCACCGTCCTCCCTGCCTTATGTTAGTGAATCCCTCTCTGCTAGCGATTGTTTGCTAGAGTTTGGACCCCCTCCATGCATCTCATTCTGAATCATGGCCACCTATGACGAGGAGGTCAACTACTCGCTAGATCCCACTAAATCTCTCTAGTGGTTCCCACTAGCTAGAAACCCTCCCCTTTCTTCCAACAAGTTTAACTTGGAAGATGATGTGGTGACAATATGGGGGGAGATACCATGCATTTCTTCCTCTCCATTTTTTACTTCTCAGGATGTGGTGTCGGTTTCGACTACATTTTTGCATCATGCGCCAGAGTACTCAGCTGGATTTACCACAAGTTAAATTTTCTCGGGGACTCTGACTTCTTCTCCCTTCTCTCTTCAGGGTTTTGAGGATCTTGGGATAGGTTTTGGGGTCTCTACTCCTCTAACCTTGGTGGGTTCACCACTTCCAACATATTTTTCCTAAGACTTCCTAGATACATCAGTTCTAAATTTCTTCCCAGATTTCTCGCATGTTTCATCTTCCTATGGTGGTACCCTATCGACGATCGCTGCATTGGCGCCTTTCCTTCAAGGGTTTCAAGATCTAGATGCCATCTTTCTAAGCTCTTTCCCTTTTTCTGATGTGAGTCTGGGGCTACTCTCTGAACCTCCTAGTGGCGGTTTTCTGGAGGGTTTCATTGCCCCATATCATCCCCTGAAAAATCTTAATGGATGGGATATCACACTAGAAGGAGCTTCTAGAGTCCTAGAACCCCTTAGTATATCTGGGGATGTCTTTAAAATTTTTTCAAGTTGTTGGGAACTTTATTGGATGCACAATTCTCCTTCAGGGAGACATGCGATATGGCATTGGATCATATATTAGTATCTTTAAACATAAGGGGTGGTCTGAGGAAAGAGCTCAACATTATGGATAGGGCTCGAACCAGGGCACAAATACTTGATTATGAGGGCATCCCATTTCACTACAGGCATTGTCACGCCCATGGGAATATCTTAAAAGAATTCCCTCATCCTTATCATGTCCGAACAAACTCTCCTCACCCCCCCCCCAATCTGATGCTCATTAGGGAATGTCTTCCCCTGTGGGTTCATACTCTTCATCCACCACTTCTTCTTTAGGTTCACTACATACTCCGGGTAGTACAACAGCTGGCACGCTACATACTTCTCGTGGATTTGCTCCAGACTTTGGATGGCTCGATCATGGATGGGCCCTCCCTCAGGCACTGACATAGGTGTCTCTACGATCTCAAGGTACACTTAAGTCGCCCTCTTTTGATGCATTTTTGAATATGCACCTCTCTATCCCTTTGCCTATACTAGACCTTCTTCGGGCCTTCAAATTTCTAAAACTTGACAACCCCCCTCCCCTTCAAAACCTTCGCTCCCCTTTTCCCTCTTTGGCCAGACCCCCCTCACAAGTCACCCTCCCATCCCTAGCCTTTATTTCTCTTCTCCCATTGCCCCCTCCGATCCCCCCTCCTTTATATCCAATGATGATCCCTCTTCAGAGAAATTAGAGGAAATTTACATTCTTTTTCACCTCAGGAACAAGACCATACTTGGGCCTCCCTCTAGGGAAGTTGGGCTAGGACAAAACCCAGAATATCTTACTCATAAAAAAGGTCATGGGCGTGCATCCCTCCTTTCAAAGGAAAACAATTATGCCAAAATTGACATTGCATATGGACGGAAACAATCTATTTTTGGGCCACTTAGAGTAGTGCACACCCTAGGTGAGGTTCCCCCATGAAATTTCTCTCCTTCAATTGTAGGGGTTTGGCGAGCCCACACAAGAAATATTCCCTTAAAAGGTTGATATTCACACATCAACCAGATGTCTTTCTGCTCCAAGAAATAATGGCTGATTTTACAACTGCCTCTACCATACTAGAAGATTTTCTCCCAGGCTAGCACTTTGAGGGTATCAATGCCAACGACAGATCAGGTGGTTTAATTACTGGGTGGTTCTCCTTTTCAATTAAACTCCTAAACTCTTGAGAAATTAACTCTTGTCTCGGTGTGGACTTATTTGTGGAAGGAATGGGGAAGGAATTCAAGATTCTGAATATTTATGGCCCCTATATGGACAAGACCCCCTTTTGGGAATCGATTTTCAAGTTCAATCTATTGAAGGTTGATAACCTCATCCTAGGGGGAGATATAAACTTTTCTTTGGGAATAGAAGAGGTTTGGGGCCCTAATGCACATCCTGACCACCTCTCTACAATGTTCTCACATATTTTTTCAGCTAATGGCCTTCTAGATGTAGCCCCCTGAAGGCTTAGCCCGACCTGGAGAAACATGCGGACTGGGGATGCAAGGGTCGCTAAGATAATATATCATTTTTTGGTCTCAAAAAAACTAATGGATTCACATTTTCAAGTCAGATAATGGATCAGCTCTCAGGGAGAATCTGACCACTCATCGATTTGGCTAGCATTGGATGGTGGGATGATCAAGCCACCGTCCCCTTTCAAATTCAATGCTTCCTAGATCTTTGATGAAAACTTCCTAGACCTTGTAAAGTCTATCTGGTGACCCTTCGACCCCAGCTTGGGTTCTCCAGTGGGTCTACAATTTGTAGACAATCTCAAAAGAATCAAACAATTGGCAATCCCATGGGCTCGAGAAAAAATAATAAAGGAGGAAAAATAACTGAAGCAAACAAAAGATCATATTAAATTACTTTATCAATCAACAAAACTTGGGTTTTTTAACCGAAACCTTGCGGGAAAATCTAAAAACCTTGAAATCTCAGCGCAGGAAGCTACTGGTTGAACAAGAAGCGGCATGGAGATTGAAAAGTAGGGCCATATGGCTTGAAAAGGGGGACGAGAATACCAAATTTTTCCATAATTTTTCCAAAGGTCGAAAAGCCTCAAACACAATTTGGAACCTGCATGACCAGGAAGGTAGGCGGGTATCAACATTTGAGGGCTTGGTGGAGATGGGAAAAAAATACTTCAAATCATTCTACAAGGCAGAACAAAGAGAAAATATTGCAGAGATTGTCTGGATTTCCCTCTATTATCCCATCTTTGTGGATGATGAAATAAAAAGAGAACTCTTCATGGAAGTCAATGAATAGGAATTAAAGGATACACTTCATAGTTTCTAGAAAGATAAGAGCCCGAGGCCAAATGGTTGGTTGATATAATTTTATATTGGGTTCTACGATTTGTTGGGAGAAGATATCCTCCATGTGGTTGAAGAATCCAAAAGGAATGGAAAGATGCATGCCCCCTTTAACTCAACTTTCCTAGATCTTATTCCAAAAAAGGAAGAACCCCTCTCCTTTGAAGAGTCCAGGCCCATCTCTCTCTGCAATTGCATATACAAAATAGTGGCAAAAATCATCGCAAGACACCTAAAACCTATTTTCTCGGACTCTATATTAAAAGAACATTTTGGGTTCTTAAATGGTCGATAGATACATGAAGCCATCAGAGTGGCTCAAGAAGGACTACAGAGCCTCAGATCCACGAGGACCAAAGAGGCTATTTTGAAAATAGATCTCTCAAAATATTTTGATTGAGTTAGCTGGTCTTTCATCATGCTGCTTCTTACACATTTGGGGTTCGATATTCCCTTTATCAAATGGAAAATGGCCTGCATTTCCTCTATCTCTTTTGTAGTACTTATAAATGGGGAAACCTCTCCATTGTTTGCCTCAGAAAGGGGGCCGAGGCAGGGTTTCCCCCTCTCTCCACTAATTTTCCTTTTGGTAGCATAAGTCTTAAGCAGGGCCATTGCATTGGCCTCCTCCTCAGGAGACTTTCAAGAGATTTATACCTCTTCAGAATTCATAATTACTCATCCACTCTTTGTACATGATGTACTAATTTTTTGTAGTGGAAGACCCAAGGATGATGAAAAATTAGCTGATATACTCCAACTCTTTCGGGCAACTACAAGGATGGTTATTAATTCACACAAATCCTCATTAACCCTAATCAGATTGGAAGCCATAACAACAACCATTTACAAAAATCTCTTTCCCTTCCCACTTTAGGACCTCTCTCTGGGTATCAAATATATGGGTTTCCAGCTCAAGGAAAACAAATATCTTTCAGGAGACTGGCAGTGGCTTCTGGCCAAACTCGAGAAGAGACTAAATGTATGGGGTTTTCGGGGGATCTCTAGGGCAGGCATATTGGCACTGAAAAAATGGATTCTTGAGGCTATTCCAGTTTACTGGATGTCTGTCTCCTAGATTCCCAAAGGGATATTGGAAAAATTCCGACGTACATGCTTTTGATTCATATGGTTAGGAACAAAGGAACACTTTACTATGCTGTGGGAAAAATGGGAACTATTGGCTCATCCAAAAGCACAAGGAGGATGGGGACTAAAGAACATTTTCATTTTCTCAAAAGCATTAGCAACCAAAGTTTGTTGGAGACTTTTAACAATTACCAGCCTATGGAAACAAGTGGTGGTACACAAGTATATCAAGCCAGATTTGGTGGGATATTGGATACAAAGGAATGATAAGAACATATCGAACTGCTCAATTATTTGGAAGGTAGTGGTTAAATCCTTCCATGTGATAGGTGATGGATTAGACTGGAAAGTAGGCAGGGGTGATCAAGTTTGCATTGGAACAAATCCTTGGTATGGTAGTGGAAACTCTCATATTCTACCACAGGCCTTATTATACCACTTACATCATCAAGGATTCTACAAACTAAATCAAATTGTAGACCCAGAAACTAGAAACATCTAGAAACAAGGGTGGTACAACTCAACTTCACTTGAATTAGAGGGAGATCTCCTATTACAATGGGACAATTATATTTTCTCACTCCAATGGGGTCACATCAGGCTCTTGGATAAGGGTGATGAACTAGTCTGGAAAAAATATCCTCAAAGGGTCTACACTCCAAAACTGGGCTACATTGCACTTAATGTTGATCTCCTCCAAAGAGAACTGTGCTGGTGGTGGAGTAGACTTTGGAAACTCAAAGCCCCTTTAAAAACCAAGATTTTCATGTGGTAAACAAGGTCCCCACCTGGGACAAGATGAGAAAGCGTCAAATCGTTGGACTTGGATGGTGCCCTCTTTACAAACATGAAAATGAATCCATTGCTCACATCCTCATCTTCTACCCTTTCACATTTAAAGCATGGCGGGAAGCATATCTGCTCCTAAGGCAGCCTTGTGATTGGAATGGGACTTCCCTGGAACCAACTTGGAAAAATTGGCTTTTTTATCGCGCAGTTTGTGGTTTAGGTCAAATGGCTAAAGAATAAGGGTCAAACTGGCGCAACAGGAACCTTCCCCACCTACTGTCACCTCAATGGGGGGTTCTTTCTTTTTAGGGAGGTTAGCCCAAGGGAGACGTCCCCAGTAACCTGGGGCTTGAAGAGGCAAAGAATATAAGGTCAAGAAGCAAGGTTTTTCCTCCTCTCAGGTTACCACCAGTATCAGATAATCTAGCTAATCAACCAATAAAGAAGTGAAGTCCTTGTTGAGAACACCTGCCCGGAACAAGACAATAACAACACTATATGTATATTTGCAGGCTATAATTCAAAAGGTTAGTACTTCTTGATTATCTTATTTCATTTAACAAGCAATATAGTAGATAAGATGAGGTCAACGTTTTACTAATTAGCCAATGAAAAATCACCAATTCATCAATATCTATCACAAAATGACCAAGCAAACAATTTTATCAATCAAGATTAGCTCAACAAAGGCTTGACGTCATCATTAATTGCTTAGTTAGATGGCTTGCTGCGTCAAGGATGACGTTAGCTTAAGTTAGTAGGGTTAGAGTTAGTTAGGGTTTCAAAAAATGAAAGTTTGAAATATGATTTTACACAACAAAAGCTCAACGTTGCAAGTTTAACCAGTGCCTTAGGGTAAAATGGAGTCAAAAACAAGGGAAAAATAAATCTTGGGAGGATTTAGAATTCAGAGACTGGAGGGTAGGGTTCTATGGTGCTACAATGGTAGGGCCCTAGAATCAAAACCCTAAGGGAAGGAGGCTCATTCCGATGTTGCTTAAGCAAGGCCTCATGCTCCTTCCTCTTTCTCTAAACACACTTGGCAAAACGACTAGCTTCAAAGTACAGATCTAAGGGAGAAAAGTGTTGCAGGAGGAAGGCTTTTCAAACCCTAGAAGGTTAAAACCCTAGGTGTAGAATTAACTAGGCCTAGGACGTCTCCTCTCTTCAACCTATAACTTTAATGCTAACTCAGAAAAAGGGAGAAAAGTGTAGCAACGGCTAGGCTATATCTTCCTTTATCAATGGCTAAAACAATTTCTCAAGCATGGGGACATATAGCAATGACCTACTAGTGTGCTTGCTACCCACGGTTTCAAGATTCATCAATATAATAGCAATATAATAGCAAATGTAAGAAATTAAGCCTACAACCATTCACTTAAGAAGTTTTGCATGAAAAATTCACTTACATATCATGAAGAATGCATAATCAAACCCTAGTTGTAAACCTTCCATGAGAGAAACACCACAAATGCCAAGAGAAATCCTCCAATAAGAGTTGTGCCTCACTTCCAACACCAAAAATACCAAGAAAAAGGCTAAAATATAGTCTCTCACAAGACAGTGAGTTATGTTATGTTCAAAATGAGGAGAAACGTCCTCTATTTATACCAATCCATGACCTTTTAATTAAAATTTAGGTCATTAAAACAACTGACAAGGCTGACTACAAAATTTACACTATTTTTACATTAACTGCTAGAAAAATGACATAATATGAGCAAAAAGAGGGACGTCAAGCCCTTATGAGGGAGACGTTGGCCCCTTTTGGGCATTTCCAGCATCCAGAAGCCAGACGTTGGCCCTTCTAGGGCTCCTCCAAGCTGCCACACGTGCCAAACAACCTCATCACATTGCCACATGCTCAGAATAATGCCTTGCTCTCCTGGGTGACGTCCTTTCCATCAAGGGGAAAATGTTCCATCTACAATGGGTGATTCCCCTTAGGTCGGGCTTTGCCAAAGTGTCCTGGGTGGAACGTCCTTCTTTATTCTCGTGCAAAGGCTCATCATAACATTGTACTGTCTCTTCCATCCAACAACCATCTGATGGGCTCTTCAGCCCCATGGAGGTCCGATCTAGTCATATCCCCATGTGTACCGGTCCACTAGTACCTATCCGTCGGGAATGGTCCTTCACATCAAAAACTACGACCTCCATGGGCTCATCAGTCCTCGGGATCATAGCAATGTCAATCATGTTTCATCATTAAAATTATCAAATACATGCATAAAATCCCTAGCATATCATCTAATAGCTCAAAGACATTACACTGATCTACTATACAAAGTTGAAGAAATAGATAGAATAACCTATTGGGCCAGTATCCACATGAAAAGGAAAGTTTCCACAGAAGATCATTCAAGCCATGTACATGAAGTGGTATGGTCTAAGGATGTCTAGTCATAGTGAAGACTCGGGGTAGGTATTGTCCGTGGGTGCCTTTGTAGGAGGTGAGTTGTACTTGTCATGGATGCACTTTTTCCAAGCCCCTTTATTGCCTTTATTCTTTATTTATTGCTTTTCTTCCCCTGTTTTACTTCAA
>SNQJ01S0014490.1:55276-68485 GCA_010110895.2 Picea sitchensis | reverse complement strand
CTCAAATTTGTATCTCAGAAGAATAAGAAAAGAATCATCATTAGGGTATCCCAGAAGTGTTAAAGGTTTCACGACAGCTTCAGATTTAAGTCCCTGTCAGAGCCGCTTGTATATGCAATCAACTCTTGATTTTTTTTTTGAAATATTATCAATCTTGATTGTACAAACATTGTGATCTGATACACAAATTTCGAATAGATCCCAAGCTTCTTTCCACGATATTATACATGAATTTTGAATAGATCCCAAGCTTCTTTCCATGATCTTATACACAAATTTCGAATAGATACCAAGATTCTTTCAACTATTCTCTATTTTGTAAGTGCTCTCAAATTTCAATAGTGTGTCTCCCACAATATATTTATTTGTATATTTATGTGATATCTTTATTTATCCCCAATTAAAATTTGTAGCTTGGTTTGTCAATATTATCTGATTTCTAATATCGTCGAAGTATTCTCTACTTTATTTTGGAGTCATTCCTAAAATATTTATTCCACCTAGAGAGGTGCTTCTTTTGGTCTTCCATGCAAAAACATGTGGAAAATTACAACATGATAACACATAGCAATGAATGTAAACCTGCTAACATAAAAATATTGGCATGTACTAACCTTTTTAGTACCATTAACCCATGTGAATCCATCTCCATGGATTTTTCATTAGCTTGCCTACCACACATCTTGTAACATATTTGGATGGACATGACCATAATTTTGGATCATGACTTGTGACTTCTCAAAAGATTTTGAAAATCGTTGTGAAATATTTTAGGGCTGCAGAAAACTAACCTTCTAATGCTTAACAAATCCTAAACTAATCCTAGGATTTAACCCTAACTTCATCCTAACTCTCTACTAAGCCTAGCACACCTATTGGGCTAGTTAGAGGTGGTTTCTAGTGGATGATTTTTCTGCTATTAAGCTTGGTTTGATATAGCCATAAGCTTTATAATTTCATTGTAGTAACCTTTTGTTTCAGCCTTGCTTTTTTGTGCAAAAGTTATTTATTAATCATTGGTGAGTTGAGATAGCTTTCACTAGCTTTGTCTCTTGTTTATTGTTGGCCCTCGACCAAGTTTTGAGGAAACATTGGTTGGGATTGACCACTTTTGGTACTTCGATGCAGTGGTCCAAGAGGGAGTGTCGAGGTGGAGCTGAGATCATGGGATCTCACTTATTTTGCGGGCTTGTGGACCCAACATGGGGTTCATTAGGGTTTATGTAATGAGTTATGGGATGTTGGCCCATGGGTTTACCCATGTTTAGGCCTTTTTGTAAATGTAAAAGTATAAATAAGAAGGAATGTAATGTAGAAGTAAGCAGTGTAAGTAGCTATGTGCTAAGTTAGTAGCTAAGTGCAAGAGCCAAATAGTTCTGAGTTTCTTTATGCAACATAACATGTATGTAAGGCTCTGTGCTTGATAGAGGAGTTGGCTTTGTGCCTTGACCTGATTTTGGGGAAGGTGGATCTGGTGCAGAATGTGAATATCACTTGTCCAGTGAAAAGATTGGCTCTGTGGCTTAGTGCAATGGAGAAGACAAATGTAAGAGATTGAAGAAAACTAATAAAGAAGAAGAAGTTGTTGGTGGACGTAGCCCCACACTAGGGTGAACCACGTAAATCTTGTGTTGATGGTTTTCTGTGTGCTATATTGCTTATGTTGTGGATTTTCTTAGTGAAATGAATGTTATAAATGATAGATAGATCTATGAATTCTTAGTGCTCCGTCTATGTTGAATGTGATAGATCTGACTTATGCTGCTAAGTGCGATGTATATTTTGTCATTGTTACTGCATCGATCTATACTTAGGGTTTGATTTGCGATGTGAATAAAACTAATGAACTAATGTGTGTTGATCCTAAGTACTATGCAAAGTGTTATAATCACAGATCTGTGTCCCAGCTTGGTTATAGACACTTGAGTCTTGTAACCCCCCTACCTATACCTCAGGTGAGACTGCATCTGCTTCGCAGGTGTTGCTGAAAGGGTCGGTAGTTAGGGTTTTGTTGGTGTGTTGTTGAAGTGTTGAAACCTGGGTCTTCCTTTGTGCCAACAAATGGTTCTGTTGTCGGGACCTGAAACTGTGATTGCTGGGAATTGAAAGAAAAGAGAAGCTTTGTGCATAGATATTTTGTTGTAGTGCGCAATATTCTACTTGACTTGCAAATCTCTGTGGTAAGAAAGAAACCCGATCTAAAGAAAAGAGGTAAAATCTTTACGATTTGATAAGAGTAAGATAAGTGGAAAATTTTGTTTCAAAAGCATGAATCTAGGTATGTTTGATAGATTCTGTCCTAATCCAAAAACTAGGGTACAGTTAGAAGAAAGAGTTGATCTGAATGAATTTCGTGGAAATAGAGAAAGATATGTTATTCCTATGCATAGAGAGAATTTTTGGACTAATAAGTGGATGTAGGAACCTAGAAAGAATTTTTGTAGATTGCAGGTCCATCATTGTGATCCCAGTGCACAGTACAAGATAATTTGGGGAACATATAAGAGAAAAAGAGGTTTGACACTATGATATAATTGCAGAAGACTGGGACGTATTGCTAAGAAATGCCCTGGTGCAGGTCCTATTTTTCTTTGTTGTAAAATTGATGGTCATGAAGTTGAAGACTGCCCAAAGATGATTGCTAAAGTAGAACAAGTGAATTTGAGTCAAGAGAATAAGAGCATGTTAGAGAAAGAATCAGAGAAAGATCAGACTATGTTAATACAACTAAAATAAGTAATGGATGACCACAATAATGTCAATTTATCAGAGATATTTAAATAAAAACAACACATAAGTACAAGAATATGAGACTTCGACATAGACTGTGTCTTGGATGAAGAGACACAAGTGAACATTATGACAGAAAGCGCTTGGGAACTTTTGGGAAAGCCTATTGTGGTACCTTCACTGGGAAGGATCGACTTTTTTAAAGGAAAGATGATAACCCTATGTGGAAGAGTTACTAATGTACCTATTATCATCCATGGAACATCGACTCAAGAGGAATTTGAAGTTATTAAGTTTGTTGAGAACATTGCCCCTTTTCCAATTTTGTTAGGAATGACTTGGATCAAGAAGGATCAGATCGGAAGGAAATCAGAGGAAGAAGCTACAGAAAATAAAAAGCAAGAACTAAGGGATTCCATAGCTAGAATAATATATCGACTAATGGAAGAATGAGAAGTTAAGTCGAAGAAACATAACACAAGAGAAGTTTGAAAGAACGCAAGAAGGTTTGAAGGACCTATCCATGCAAGAAAGAAGAATACCCACCCTGGAGTTAATAAGAGAAGAGGTATTACCTTTGAACCCTTTAAAATCTCATCAAAAATGTGAAGCTACTATGCTAAGAGATGATAAGAATAATAATGGAAAGAGGAATCCAGAGACTCACATCACAAGAAAGAAGGCAAGGAAGCTCAGTAAGAAAAAATCCAAGTTAGAAAAACTACAGGAAGTTGCATAAAAGACTTCGTAGGAGGCAGGCTTGCAGGCTCTGAACCTCGCCAGAACAACAGAACCACGCAGAATGGGACTTTGCCCCGATGAAGGTATATGACCGTTGGAGGTGCCTCGACCATTAGAGTGACACTCTGAATGGATAAGGAACACATTTATGGTCGACTAGACCGTGTTTGGGACATTGGGGCCATGCCCTCACAAACTGATTCATATTGATTAAGGCATTCCTGCCCATTGGAGGAATCCGTTACGACACTTTCTTATTTAACCCGTCGGATGCTGCGTCGAGACCACTTTTTGCCACCCGTGATTATTAGAGCTAATAGAGAAGTGATTGTGTGCATCGAACTATGCTATAAGAACTCGTCATCTATTGGTTACCCTGCTATTCGTTTGCCTACCCCGAGTTATTTGTCAACAGTGAGAATGTCGACCGAGCGCATCGAGCTAGATAAATCCATCGAAGAAGTTCTGAAGAATTCTATAGATGATAAAGCTATGTCTGAGGGAGTACAAGCATCATCGACCAGGGGACTGTAGGATTCCCCCTCAACTGGACGATGTTCGATCTGAACTAACCCTACTATTGAGAAGCAAAGTAAGCATCGCGATGATCTGGCTAACACGAAGCAGATCTCGTTGATATTACCCAATTACATCCCACCTTTGGCTGGTGCGGTTAACCACGAAAATATTCCATCGGACTTCTAGTATACATTGATCATCGTGTACATCCCAAAGGGGATACACATAGAAGGAAGCCAGTTGGGACAGATCCCAACATTGAAGAACAAGGATTTCAACCTTGGTGATAGAAAGAACTACTCGATGCTCACGCCCCATGGATATCTGATGAAGACGATTGGGAAGAAGCCTCACATCACCTCACATCCTTGTATAAAGGAGCTCGCACAGTCCACGATACTCAACGTGATGAAGATCCCTCACTTTGGTCGACATCAGAAGGTTAACGCTTGAATTAAACTCCTCTTGTTGTGCTATCATGGAGGATATCTGTGGCTTGACAGGCACATTACTATGGATCTGATGTTGATCCACCTAATAACAAGACTGAGCATGCAGGGCCCTGACCCTCAATAGTTCTACCCAGGGAAGGCCTTAGATCGCTCCCTAGAACAACGCATTAAGGAGGCATACGACGAATTTGAGAAGGGAAAGCGAGGCTACAAGGTAGCCTCCATCTAGGATGGCACAGTGCACCTAGCTTGTCAGCTCATAGCTGACAAGCTCATCTAAAAGAACCACCCCACGTAGGTCACTAGGTTCGTGGTGGACCTAGCAGGAAAATGTGTGGAGGGGATGCAAATGAATTGGGCGAGCTACCTTGTCAACGAGCTCGAGAAAGACCATCGTGAAGTGCAGGACCAAGGATACGAGTTACATTTTAATTGGTTGCTAGTGTTGATCACATTTGTCGCTTGGAAAATGCCAGAAGGATCAACCTTCCTGAAGATAGAACCATTAGAGCCGTTGGCCGTGAGGTTCTTGACCCTATGGTACACGAATGACATGTCAAAGTAGTGGCAGTCAAACACAATGTTCCATGCCTACTATCAGAAGCTGAAGGTTTATATTGAGTCATTCCCATGCATGACTCTACGAACATTGCACCAGTACAGACCGATGGCTAAGTTCCGCGCAGATCAAAATTTCATTTATATCACTACACACAGGGATGAGAACAATGAGAAATTACAGTCTTACTATAAGCTAACCGACAATGATATGGAGGAGATCACCAAGGAATGGTCGACAAAGTTCCTTGTACTGGTTGATGATGCAAAACTCTCCAAACCTGACATCATTGGAAACCCCTTGGTCACCCGGGCCAAGCATGTCAGACAGACCAACGCAAAGAAGAAGAAGAAAAAGGAGGAGATGTATGTAAGAGTTGAGAAGGAACTGTAGGAAATTCAACAAGCCATTCAATTGAGCCACACAGTATCTACTGCGCCTTCCTCATCAGAGACTATAGAGTTGGGGGATGAACCAGCCCAAATTTGACGACTTGCGGATGCAACAGAGGCTCAACTTCAACGATTCCAAGAAGAAAAGGCACAGGCTATAGAATCCCTAAAGAAAGAGAAAGAGGAGATCTCAGAGAAACTACGAGTTGCGTGGTACTATGTAACCATGTATGAAAATGAGAGAGATGAGTTTTGGGTAATGCTCGAGGGAGACAAAGCATAGATGCAAAAGGATAAGGACTAGTTGCTTGTAGAGCAGACTGCAATCAAGGAAGCGGTAAGAAAATAAATTTTCTCTATGCTAGGCTCGACACAGGAGGAACAAGAAGCAGTTGAGGTCAAAGTGACAAAGATCGCTGAGGCCATCTAGCAGCTTCAAGCAAGGGGAATGGAGTTGGGGCTTCAAGCAGTACATAGCACCCCCCAAGAAGTGCACGATCAGAGGGAGGAAGCCACTAAGAGCGTAGTTGGAAGGATCAAGATCCTCACCTTAGAATGAAAGTAGTTAAGAGACAAAAGTGCACAAACCTACGAACGCCTCACAGAAGACCTAGAGCTTAGGAAGTTGCAATCACATCTACAGGAGGCGTAGCAGCAGGAACTGCCAGTACAAGCGTAGATGAAGTCACTCACTGCGGTTGAGAGAATGAAGAGATCACATGAACAATGCAAATCCCAACAAAAAAATACTGCCATCCAGGGTAGAGTCATGGAGGTCACACAGAGGCTACAACCAATGCAGGAGGAAGCCTGCGCGGTGTTTGAAAAGATTGAAGGGTAAGGAGCGTAACTGGACCAAGTAGTTGCGACAATGGAACAACGCCTGGAAGGGCCTGTTACAGAAAAAATGATCCGGGAGTTCGCTGAGTAGGAAGCTCAGGCGAAGCAACAAGTCGAGGCAACTCGAGTCAGGCTCGAGCCTTTGAAGCAACACTGCCAAGATCTAAGTGACTCAAGATGACTCACAATTGAGTGTTGGGGGCATGTTGTCCCTCGACCAAGTTTTGAGGAAATATTGGTCAGGATTGACCATTTTTGGGACTTTGACGCAGCGGTCGAAGATGGAGGTGAGATTGCAGGGTATCACTTATTTTGCGGGCTTGTGGACCCAACATGGGGTTCATTAGGGTTTATGTAATGGGTTATGGGATGTCGTCCCATGGTTTTACCCATGTTTAGGCCTTTTTGTAAATGTAAAAGTATAAATAAGAAGGAATGTAATGTAGAAGTAAGCGGTGTAAGTAGCTATGTGCTAAGTCAGTAGCTAATTGCAAGAGGCAAATAGTTCTGAGTTGCTTTGTGCAACAGAACATGTATGTAAGGCTATGTTCTTGATAGAGGAGTTGGCTTTGTGCCTTGACCTGATTTTGGGGAAGGTGGATCTGGTGCGTAGTGTGAAAATCACATGTCTAGTGCGAAGCTTGGATCTGTGGCTTAGTGCACAGGAGAAGACAAATGTAAGAGATTGAAGAAAACTAATAAAGAAGAAGAAGTCATTGGTGGACGTAGCGCCACACTGGGGTGAACCACGTAAATCTCGTGTTGATGGTTTGCTTTGTGCTATAATTCTTATGTTGTATATTTTCTTAGTGCAATGAATGTTATGAATGATAGATAGATCTATGAATGCTTAGTGCTCTGTCTATGTTGAATGTGATAGATTTGACTTATGTTGCTAAGTGCAATGTATATTTTGTCATTGTTATTACGTCGATCTGTACTTAGGGTTTGATCTGCGATGTGAATAAAACTAATGAACTAATGTGTGTTGCTCCTAAGTACTCTATGAAGTTTTATAATCACAGATCTGTGTCCCAACTTGGTTATAGACACTTGAGTCCTGTAACCCCCCATGCCTCTACCTTGGGTGAGACTGCATCTGCTTCGCAGGTGTTGCTGAAAGGGTCGGTAGTTAGGGTTTTGTTGGTGCATTGTTGAAGCGTTGAACCCTAGGTATGCCTTTGTGCCAACATTTATTTATCATATTCTTAGCACTTATATTGCAGCCTTTGATATCATTATAGAGCTGATATACATCATTTATTGTTGTTGCAAATTAGGGATAACAAGCTTAAATTTCTTGTTGGACTAACATATTTCAAGAATCCTTGGTTTTTATTATGTCTTGGGCAGGTACCTTACTCTCGACGAGTCACTCAACTCTTTTGGAAACCCTTGAAACTTCCCAAGACTCCTTCCCAAGTTCTTCCTATCATATAGAATTGACCTCTAGGGACATCCACTCATACTTATCACTTTCTATCTCAATCCCCCTAAGGTCATTGAGATTCCCCCCTTGAGGTGACTACCTCACCTCTAAAGTGACAGGGACACCTGCCTAAGCTGACAGTGGGTAGGTTCCATCCTAGTTGTCCCTCTAACTCCCTAGGAATGAGGAGATATGAATTTTTCTATCCAACAACCCAGCTAGGAAATTGAGGTCGACTGAGCTAATTTTTGGAGACAAAATTACTATAAATATAGGATATAATTTCACATTTTTTGTGCAACCAAGCAAGAGATCAAATTTGAGGTGTGCGCAAGGTGTTTTAGGTGTCTTCTGGTGTGCAAGAGAAGTCTAATGGATTCTCTTAAGGTATTTCCTATTCTCAAGGTATGCTATAAGGTTATGATGCTTCCATAACATTGTGTTGTTGCCATATGCTCTACAATGAAGTTGTGATGTTGTTGTGAGGTTGTTGGTGTTTATATGTGGATCCATGTGGACCTAGGATCTCTATGTGGACCTAGTTTGTGAGGCTCATATTTTGGATATTTTGGCACATGATTTGAGGCATATCCTTGGAGATTTTGGCACATGTTTTTATGTGGTTGTTGGGTGTTATATGTGGACCCATGTGTACCTAATATCTCTATGTGGACCCATTTTGATGATGATGATGTATTAATGATAGTGACAAATACAGTGACAGCGACACGTTGATTCTTTTATATACATATTTGAGTGTGGAAGGAAGGGGCAAGGAAAGGGGGTTGGAGCCTCCTTCTAGTTGGAACTAGAGAATCTAGGGAGTTTTAGCTTCCTTTAGTATCAACACCATTCACATTTCACATGCTTACAATCATACTTTGATTTAGCTTGCACACCATTAATTCAACATGTGTGAGACAACAAATAATTAGACCACATCTTAAATGGCATATTAAGATGAATGTAATTTCAAAAGTATCGTTTCCATACACAATGCTTTTACAAGTCATAAAATATGTATTTATAAGTGAGGTGCCTTCATATATAAATGGGAATGAGATAAAAAAAATTGCTTGAATGTATTGACTACAGAAATGTCAAAACACATTGACTCAAAGTATCCATGGCTCTTTGTGCATACTCCACTCATTGGCCAAAACACCCTTTGAGCGTAAAACTACAAGAATAACTAGAGAGAGTTGGGGTAAAGGAAAGGCCAACAAGATTGACCTTTCATTTCCCATTCCTTAGTATTTTCTCTCCTATTTTCATTTTCTATCTCATTTAATTCTTGTTTTTCCTCTTTTTTGTCTCATTTACTTTTACATTTTCATTGTGTTTATAGTTTATCTAACCTTCAGTAATTACCCAATTGCATTTGCAAGTATTGAGTCTTACAACTGTTCACTTTTTTTAATCCATTTTGGATCAAGTATTTGAGTTTTGTGATTGATGACATTGGGACTTACACAAATTGTGCCAGGGTCAAAGTTTTGAAGGAGTGGCATACTCCCACCAATGCCATAAACATCAAGATTTTATTAAGAAGCATGGATTTCTACGGGAAATCCATCCACCATTACTCCCACATTTTCACCTGTTGAATTGAACCAACAATTATAAACACTTCATTAGACCCCTAGAGAAAATAAGGTATTTTGGAAGTTGAGATGCTCTTTTCTCTACCCTTATGCTTACTTTTCTAGATATTGAGACAAATATTTCCCAATATAACATGTACGTGTTATTCTTAAGTTGGGCGGACACCATATAATGTACCATTCAAAAACCTTGAGCTGAATTACAACACTTAAGATATTTTTTTATGCATAAGTCCAAGCACTCAAACAACATTGACACTACATCCATGGTAAAATCCAAGAACAAAGACATTTAAAATGGGCTTCCTACATTCAATCAATACATTTAGTCATTAAATATAATAAGGGTGCCTCTAATGAAATGGGTGACTTACTCAACAAATCTCCTTCCAAGGTCCTTCACATTATAGTTGAAAGATATCCAACCTATGAGGATTGAAAAAAATAGTACTACAATTATCCTTATTTTAGTTATGTCATGGAATCTATACAACAACACACATAGGTTAATTAGACCTATTTTCCACATTACACAATATGGGATGATTTCTTGTACAAGTGGAACCAACTTTGTGTCTCCATTGGCCTACTTGCCTTCTTCTTTTCAAGAAGGGGCACTCTTCATCTTATGGAGGGCACTTTGGTGTGAAAAATCTTTATTCCACCTAGAGAGGTGCTTCTTTTGGTCTTTCGTGAAAAAACATGTGGAAAATTACAACATGAGATCGCATTGCAATGAATATAAATATGCTAACATAAAAATATTGGCATGTACTAACTTTTTTAGTACCATTAGCCCATGTGAATCCATCTCCATGAATTTTTCATTGGCTTGCCTACCATTGAGTTGAAACATAATGGAATCTTGTAAAATGACTTGTGACTTCTGATCATAACTTGTGACTTCTCAAAGGCTTTTGAAAATTGTTGTGAAAGCTTTTAAACTATTAAATGTAGTTCTCCACTTCCTTTCATACAAACCTTGATGGCCAAGCCGAGTTAGTCAACAAAAAATTTGTTCATACTCTTTGCATCTACCAACAACATAACAAATAATAGGATCAATAATCACACATTTTGCAGCACAACTACAACTTACAACAAGACTGAGCATGACTCTATGGGACACTCCCCTTTTGAAGTATGTTTCAGTTTTAAACATCTTCTTGCTCGTGTGATTCTAGTCGCTCTCCTACATCCATCCACATCCCACCCATAGAAGGAACAACACAAAACTTTGTTTCTACATAACTTGGACAAAATTCATTGATACTCTATTATGTAAGTGCTCCCAAGCTTCTTTCAAATAGTGCTCTCAACGATACTCTATTTTGTAAGTGCCCTCAAATTTCAATAGTGTGTCTCCCACTGTCGACATTCTCTCCTTGTCTCGGATCGGATCAGTCAACAATGAGATCAGATTAGTCAACACTGAGTAGGACTATCTCGGATTATTGATGTCTGGAATGATAAAAAATTGTTTGACATACTATCACCTTGATTACTAACTCACTCTAAGACATAACCGTTAACAAGTTTTAAATTTCGCACCCATTCTTCGATTCAATTCCAATCAAAATTAGCATTAAAATCAGAATTAACATTAATTAGTTATGCTCGAAGTCCAATAACAACTATGTGCACTGTTTAAAAATTTAAATCCCATTTCAATACTCAAATGATACAAATGGAACTTCTTAGCAGTGACCCAGTCTATGACAATTGCAAAGCATATGTTTTAAAGAGCAGTGGAGGATATGACATTGAAATCCAAAATCAACAACAACTTTATCAACTTAATATACCCTTATGCGATAAATATGAATCGGGTCCTCTGAAAAATAGTGAAGGAAATACCTTGGTTGACCAACAAAATGGGACGTTGCTGCCAACAATTGTCTTGATTGGAGGATTTTCAATTTTTTACCATGAAGTGGATATTATAGAACCGAAATCATGCACATTCATCAACAAAATAAAAATCATACAACAAACTTACAGTTTTGAGGATCATATTGAAATAAATATTGATTCTCATTATCAAAAGGGGTATGATTCTCATGTTTTTTCAAATCCTGTAGCAGTCTATATGTAGTCAAATTGGATTAAATAATTTTCTATCATTCATTTTATGAAGGAATAATTTCAAAACTTTAAGTGTGGGCCTCGAGATTGCTAGTTGTTGCTATATTTTTCAGTTCCTACTATCATATTCGTACTTAAAGATGGAGGTCAATTGCATATTTTTAATTAACTCCTTGTATGGCTTCACTGGAAATCTTATTACACAGATTACTTTGTTTCCAGTTGAGTAGATTAAGGGTGTTTTATCACTTGAAGTGTTAAGGGTCACATGTTTTTGTTGTTAAGACCTGAGTCTGCACCCCTGCCCCGTCTCTCTCTTTTCCACATACCTTCCTAGAATTTTTCCCTCTTCTTGTTGATAAGGTCGGTTTCCCTTTTGTTCAATGAATTGATCATCCTTAGTGTCTTTCTTGATTGATTCTTTACACATTTTTTTTTTGTTTTTCTTGAAGAATAAATGCATATCGGGATTTGGTTCGAATTATTGGTCATCTTGTTTTCCATTGATTGAGCTCACATCAGGTCGTCCAAGTCTTTTGTTTGCACATGGAACAACCATGATCACAAAACTCAACATTCAGAATAGTCCTTTTCGGGCTTAAAATACAAGCAAGCAAAGAGGTTCAACTTTTAATGGTGGAGATCCCATGCACAATTCAGACTAACGAATCTCGTGCATTTAGAGTTTCAAAGTCGCGCAAGGCTTAATGACCAAAAAGAAGCATCAAAGTGCCTAAGTGTCGAATCACATGGAACTTATCCACCGTGACATCATATGACATCAGGCCACCTCATCATTTTGCATCATTTCCACTTTGGGAGTTTTCCATTCAGAGCAATCACAATTCTCTGAAACCCGGAGCTCCGAAGTCCCAAAATATTTAGATAAAAGCGGCTTAATCCAGGTTTAATTAGTGATAAGAACACGCTAATCACTTTGCTAGTTCGGCCCTTCGGGAATTATACAAACTCTACATGTAGAAATTATCGAACCCTAAGTGTCGAAGACTCTTGGAGTTCATCAATTCAGACATGTGGTGCCCATCCGTCAGAGATACATGGCATACATCTGGCATTGACACGTGGCACTTAGTTTATTCACCTTTGGGCATGTTATCCTCTCATTCTCGAGTGACACGTATCACTCTCCTTTTGTGACACGTCAGTAGCTATGACATCATCTGATGTCGAGCCACCACGTCACATCCGGGAGATATCCCTGCTCAGCATCCAAAGCTCTCGAACGCCAAAATTGGAGCCATCTCTAAGCATGGTTAAAAGGATTGTAGAGTTGGCAGAAGGATAAAATTTAGCATGGTCGCTAAAAATAAAGGTTACCCAGATCATCGATTACAACAAGATCGACAACTACACTTCATTGTAGGGACATAAAGTGCTCGAATGTTAAAATCCTAGAGTGGTCCTGCAATCGAAACCATGGTATAGCTAGAAGGGTACGTGGCAGTTGGTGGTGGATCATGGGAGTCGAAGTGGTGTGGATCCAAACTGCCCATGACAACTTCCACAATCAAGTGCTTATATAAGGTCAAATCTGAGAGCAACATGTGGCAACAAAACTCGGCGTTAAGCCAAATCATCAAAGGAAAGTCACAAGGAGGAGAAGAACATTAGCATACCGCAACCAGTCTATCACTAGAGGAAAGAGTGAGGAAACTACAGAGAGGGTTCATTATGTCAAAATGACCCAGATGTCTCCTTACTAAAGCAATAAGCCTTATCCTGATCCCAAGGATAAATTAGTTAATGAAAGAAGGACCGGTGGTTGAGCAATCAACTACCCCCTTAAATGGAAGCATGGAGGGTTTGGTCAGAAGACAAAAAACTGTCAACCCGAAGT
>SNQJ01S0014489.1:107820-118498 GCA_010110895.2 Picea sitchensis | reverse complement strand
ACTATTTTTAATCTATTTTTGTCTTGACATATATCAAAATCCTAGAATACATACCTCTCTTATTTCTGCTATAACTTTTTCTCGGCTTAACCATTTCTCAAATGAGTTATGTGTGGCACTAGAGGAGACTGATACCTACGATCTAAAAAAATAAAAATAAAAATTGATCATGTTAAGACCCTTTTAGCCCGCACGAACAAAAGACATTGTAATTTCAGGCATATGTTGACTTTGATAATTTAAAAAAAAACATTAATATTAAAAATTTTCAAAAAATACATGGCACACAAAAAACAGGTTCTCTACAAGTATAGAAGTTTTTGGAATGAAATTCCATCGTTAAGACACTCAACACCTACAAGAACGAAAACATATACCTTATATTTTGTTGGAAAAATAAGATACTAATTGTAGAGAAATCAAATTTTACCTAGTTATTCACAATGCCTATGAATAAAAGTTGTATATTCGGAAAGCTAACTCAATTTCCTACGTTTCATCATCTTACACCATATTCAAATTCGTTGTAAAAGTACCTTGAATAATCACTCCAAGTTAACAAATTGTTTTTTTTCCAGGTTTTCATTTCCAGTAACGCGTCATGAGAGGCCATCATTAGCTTGCACTCACCCCATAATAAAAAGTATAAATTGGGTTTCAAATTAATTGTTTGAAAATTAAGAATGGGATATATTAGGGTTTTCAAATTAATCAGATTAAGGTAATAAAATGTATTATCTCTATATATTACCTTTTAAATATATACTAGCACAACCACATTATAAAAGTGGTTGATATATGTCAAAAGGCCAGTCATTTTCCACAATGATGCATATCCATCTATATCAACCACTTTCATAATGTGGTTTTGCTATATTTAATATTTATTATTTGGAGAAGAATAAATTTCTTTGTTTTTATTTATAATGTAATTTGTAATTAAAATAAATGCAAATATAAATATTTTTAAATCTCCATATTTTATTAAAAGTGATATTCATATTAAAATTTATGTAGTATTCAAATTTAGAAAATACACAATCTTAAAAAATAACATAATTATATTGTTTTTGGAACATTATTTTAAATTTCCACTTCCAACACATATAAAACAAACTAAAACCTAATCATATAAAACCAACTAAAACTTAATAAAATGGATTTTTTGATAAAAAGATGTTTTTATCTAATGCACCCAAGTAACAGTGGCTTAGATCGATCAATGTGTGAATGAACACAACAAAGCTTCAGTACCACAATATTTTTTTGATCCACAATCTACAACATTATGTAGGATTTAACAGGTCAATAAGGAAATAAGATTTTAACATAGAAATACTAATATTCATAGGCCAAAAGATTAGCTTAGGTCAACATTGTTACCAGACATTTGGAAATTTTTCAAGACAACAGTTACAGAGTTCCAATTGGTGGAAAAGATCACTACTTTACGCTAGATTACAGCCAAAACGAAGAACAATATGTGGAAGATGAGGACATGAAGGATTATTTTCTTCTGCAGAAGAGAGCAAGCAAATAGTGTGTGATTTATAGACACTCTATCTCCCGCATGGAATGAACTCGCCTCAAACTCTACCATTCATTCCATCAAAAAGGAATGAAATGGTTTCACATTCAAACCAGGACGATCTTTGTAATGAAAAATAAAGAGTCAATGATACCTTTGTGAAAATTAAGAGAGCATTGTTTGGATGTTTTTTTGTATGATATCCATTGTGACTTCCTGCATTTAAAGGTAAATATAAGGCTTTATTATTCCTTCTAAAAAATAATTTGTTTTCTCAGTGTAGAAAGAAATAAGAGTAATCTATAATAAAAATGAGGGGATACAGGTTCTCTAAAATAAAATCCTGGCCTCCTGTAACTCTCATTCATTAAGAGTAAGCGGTTCGCTGGTAATGTAAAACTAGGGGAGCATTTGAAGTGACTATTAAAATATTCAATGTGCTCATTTTACCATAGAAAATATCACTATTTTCTCCAAACCATAGGCATGAAACCACCCTTGAGCACTTTAACCTTTGCTAGATAGAATGATTCCAAAAAGCCACACTAGAACCAACAAATAAACCCTAGTTGCAACAATAGCACGAAATGGAACTAGAAAATACCATCCAACTACATCAACAACACAAGACAAGGAGAGTGCACCTCCTTCAAGGGTAGTGCACAAGAGAGAGAGTCTCCACAACCACAGAACAAGAATAATACTCAACTGCAACAATTTCAATTACACTTCTTAGGCTACCACCAAGAATGCCACCAAGAATATCAAAATACTACCAAGAATGTCACCAAGAATACCACCAAGAGATACTAGAAGCTATGTTGCATATCTTAGGCTAAATAGCGCTAGAGAGAGATCAAGAATCACCCCAAATGATGCACCTTCTTTTATTGCAGCTGCAACTACAAAATTGCGCTATACATTATGAGAGAGTGAGTGAAGTGTGTGTGTACAAATGAGCTAGATCACCTCCTATTTATAGTGGTTCTTGTCACATGTCTGGGATGACTTTTCTTTCTAGAAGATAATACATTGATATTATTTATTCTACTGAGCCAACTTGTCTTCTAGGGGTTTTACACACCTGTTTATGGTTTCTCTTGCTTTTAGAATATTCTATTCTAGTCAAAGGTTACACATGGAGGTCAATACCTCCTGCAACTACCATAATATCAACACTCCCTCCTAAATAGGGAGGTATTAAATGTAATGGTCTCAAACACATCCATCCATTTCACATGGTATGGGAAAGACTCACATAGTCTTGCAAACCATTATACATGTAGCATCCTCATAGAAACACAAGCTATCTCATGATCATGTAGATCAAGTCATGAGCATCATCATCACTATCCATTTAGCTGGAAATCACATCCAACACTACTAATTGGCACACCATCCTAGGAAACAACTTCAACATTAATGGTAGTCTCAATGGAAATCAGGTAGTAGCACATAGTTACTACAATGCCATCCAATAGATCACAATAGTTTTGATTCATAGTAGTACACAATTGTTATCCAATGGTACACAACCACTCCTGGTAGCACATAGCTACTATCTAGTGACACACAGTCACTACCAGTGGAACACATCCACCACAGTACCACATAGCTACTGTCCAGATACCCACAATATCCACTGCAATCAACTAATAGCTACACAATCTATCACCATGCAGTACAACAGTCTCCTGGCATCAAATCATATCATCGTCTTCATCATATCTCGAGGCCATACTCCATCTGCGTAACTAGGTATGATGTTAAATAAGTCATGTGTTGAACTTAGCGCACTCAAGAGAGTGTCTCACATACGTCACTCACTCAATAGAGTCTCACTGCCTATGACACACGAAGAATGACTGTCCCAACAGATGTTGAAAGCCACGCTATGGGATACAAGGACCATTCTTCCCACTCTGTTCACAACTGTGAACTTAGAAGAATGATTGTCCAGGACCATTTTCCCCCTTCTGGCCACTACTTTGAACTTAGGGAAAATGTCAGTCCTGTACCAATCTCCCCACTCTGTTCACTACTGTGAACTCAGGGAAACTGACCATTCTACCTGTCTGGGAAAAGCCCTAGGAGAATAGTTGTCCTGAACCATTCTACATGTTCAGGTAATGCCCAAGGAGAATATTTTTCCATGGTACATCAACAATATGTTCTTCATGTACCATTCTCCAACTAGAGAATGTTTGTTCACTAGCACACTGACTATCCATGATGCCATATATCAACACTCCCTCCCAACCAAAGAATCCACCACCTCCATCTCAACCAAGGGAGTTATCTCCACAACTCCCAACTTGTCCCTTAAGTATGAAAACTTTATCTTGGACAAAGACTTTGTCAAAATATCAGTTGTTTTCTCATCGGTGGAGATGTACTTAGAGAATCACTTCTCCCTTATGGAATTTATCACGGATAAAATATTACTTGATCTCAATGTGCTTCGACCTTTCATGGAACACGAGGTTCTATGAAAGCTTCACATAGCTCTGATTATCACAATATATCATAGTCAAATCCAACACCTGATCAAATAGTCCATAAATCATCTTATAGAGCCATATTTCTTTCGTACAAGCATCACAATCTACAATATACTCTGCTTTCAGTGCTGAGTGCAACAAAATTTTGTTTCCTACTATCCCATGATATCATAGAAGATCCCAAGATGAAACATATACCAGAAGTACTCTTTCTATCATATGCAATCCCTTCCCAATCTGAATTAGTAAATCCATGCAGTTGTACGCCACTGTCTGAGGAATATCGCAAACCATAATTTAGCATCCCAAAAAGATATATCAAAATTTTCTTTGCAGCTATCCAACGCTCATGTCTAGGTTCCACCTATAATTGGCTCAACATGTTCACAACAAAGAAAATGTCTTGCCAGATACATCAATGAGCCAATCAACTACCAGTACAGGGACCAATCTACTAGGTTAGAATCAGAGTCTCTCAACTTCTTTAGATCTGTCACCATCGGAGTTTCCATGGATTTTCAATCCATCATCCCAAAATTCTAAAGGATCTTTATAACATACTTCCCTTTCTCTAGGAATATTTGACCATGCTTCTTCCATACTTCTACTCCAAAATAATAATGCATGAGACAAGATTCTTCATATTGAATTCAGAGGCTAAATCCCTCTTACATTGAATAATGAGAGGCTTTGCACATGTCAAAAACAAATCATCGACATATAGTATCTAAATCATAGGTGCATCATTCACAACCTTGTAATAAAGATATGGATCAACATAGCTCTTGGAAAATCCAAGTCTCATCAAGTAACTATCAATTCGTGCATACCAAGATCTTGGAGCTTCCTTGATTCCATACAAGGCCTTCTTTAATCTGCATACATGGGTTTCTTTCGGGTGTACCTCAAAAACCTTGAGGTTTCTCTATGTATACTTCTTCCTCAATTACTCCATTGAGAAAATTGGTCTTTACATATATCTGATGTAAACTCCAACCCATGGATGCTGCAACATATATGATGGCTCTAATAGAGGTGTATCTAGAAACTGCAGCAAACAACTCATCATAGTATTCTCCCTCCTGCTGGGAGAACCCTCTAGCAATGAATCTTGCCTTGTATTTATCGATACTCCCATCTACTGCATGCTTTATCTTGTAAACCCATTTTTAAGTGACTATAGACTTTCCTTTATGTCTAGGCACAATTTCCCATACATCATTTTTCATGATGGATTGATATCATAGCTTCATTCCATTCTTTCTTCTTGACTTATTATTTAAAGGTGGAAGGTTCTACATTGAGATGTTCTGGAGAACATGTAGTTTCTTCCTTGGGACCTTCATGTTCTTATTCATCGTTGGAATCCATGGAATATTCTATAGATTTTTTGAAGGAAATATTTTCATCAAAAGTAACATCTCTGTTGATTTCAACCTTCTGTTGACTTGGAACATAGATTCTATAATATTTTGACGACTCACTATATCCAACAAATATGCCATCCTTTCCCAAAGGTTCCAACTTATTTATTTTGTCCTTGGGAACATGAATATAGACAAGACATCCAAATATCCTCAAGTGTTTAACACTTGGCTTCTTTATGAAGAAATATTCTTATGCATTCATGTTCTTCAATATATGATGAGGACTTAGGTTATGAACATATATGGCTATCATAACTACTTCTACCCATAGAAACATGGATAGATTCTGGTCATTCATGATTTCCTTAATAGATTCTTCAATGGATTGGTTCTTTCTTTCTTCCACACCATTCTGTTAAGGATTACGTGGGACAATTATCTCCCTCCTAATCCCAACCTCTCTATAAAATGTCTTGATGTAATCTAAGGTGTAATCTCCTTCACCTCAAGATATTTTATCTACTTAGTGAGGAGGTTGACATTGGTCCACACACATCTGAGTGAACGATGTCCAAAACTTTTTTTTCTTTACATGCTTCCTTTAGAATTAGTACTTGGTGAGATAACCTGTCTCACCACTTGATTGAGTCATGTGTTTCATGTTTACAACTGGCACTGTAGCTCCTTCTCAGATCTATCGCATGTGACCTTCCCGGAACAAGAACAACAAGAGAAAAAGTATTTCCAATAGCATTTTAGTAATAACATATCTATGGTAACAAGGATAGTAGTCATCATATAATTACCAAGGTGACCTACCCGAGAGAAAAACAAGAAATGTATCCTAGAGGAGATGTTAGTTAATTTTGCAAATAAGTGCAATAAAAATCTATATCAATAGTACTTACATGCAAACAAGTATACCTAGCAATAATAGAACCTTTCAAAGATTGTTGTCACAACTATAATGTTTACTTTTACTGTAGCAACTATCAAGCTTGATATGTGCGAATTGAAACTTAACAATTTGATCAATCAAACCTGAAACCTGTAGCCTCAACTGCTAGGGGGGGTGTGATTGTTCCTCTGAATGTACTAAATCCAAGATCACTGCTTGGAAAAGGTTTCTTGTTCATCCCCTGCAAACACACCCATGCTTTGCTGGATGATATAACTTGAAAAGAATATACAAGTGCATACCTTTGAAATTTGTAGCATTGTTCAACTTGTCTTCTAATATGAAACTAGACACCCTATTGACAAGAAGAGGTTAGAAACTTAATAAAAAAAGGATCAATGATTAGAACAAGCTAGAAACCCTGAAATTTCAACTTTGACCACAAAAATCAAATTTGACCAAAATTCAACCTTTGACTTTGACTTTGACCAAAAACTCAAACTTGTCATTTTTGTTGGCTGAGGGTACCAAAGGGTGCGATAGGATAGGGTGCACTAGAATACCCAAAAATTAGGTCAAGTGCTTCACTGAAAGTGCCCAAGAATTTAGGTTAGGTTTTGCTACAACTACAAAATCATAAACCCTAGTTGCAGATGGCGCAACTGGTGCTACAATGAGCTTGACAAGGAACTCCTGATCCACCTTCCAGTGATTAGACTATTCTGAAGGTAGTGTGGGCCCATAACCTATTAAAATATTCTATGTGCTCATTTTACCATAGATAATATCACTATTGTCTCCCAACCATAGGCATGCAACCACCCCCAAGCACTTTAACCTTTTCTAGATAGAATGATTCCAGAAAGCCACACTAGAACCAACAGATAAATCCTAGCTGCAGTAGTAGCATGAGATGGAACCATAAAACACCATCCAACTGCAACAAAAACACAAGACAAGGAGAGTGCACCTCCTCGAAGGGTAGCGCACAAGAGAGAGAGTCTCCACAACCACATAACAAGAATAATACTCAACTACAACAGTTGCAGTTTCACTTCTTAGGCTACCACCAATAATACCACCAAGAATATTAGAATACCACCAATATTGTCACCAAGAATACCACCAAGAGATACTAGAAGGTAGGGTGCATATCTTAGGATAGATAGCACTAGAGAGAGACCAAGAATCACCCCAAACGATGCACCTTCCTTTCTTGCAGTTGCAGCTCGAAAATTGCACTATACTTTCTGAGAGAGTGAGTGAAGTGTGTGTGTACAAATAAGCTAGACCACCTCCTATTTATAGTAGTTCTCATCAACTTTCTAGGCCAACTTGTCTTCCTGGAAGACAATAATACATTGTTATTATTTATTCTACTAAGTCGACTTGTCTTCTAGGGTTTTTACACATATGTTTAGGGTTTCTCTTGCTTACGTTATCTTCTATTCTAGTCAAAGTTTACACATGGAGGTTAATACCTCCCACAACTACCATAACATCAACAATGACTTCCCGAGATATAAAATTTAAGTGTTGTTTGAAAGGTCTAGACATCGATTCTATTATTATTATAATCCCACTTAATTATTATTATAATAATTATTATTATGATCCTGGATAATTATTATGATCCCGGATAATTATTATGATCCCACTTAATAATTATTATGTCCCGGATAGCAAGATTCTCTATATTATGATGTGTAGAGTAAGTAGTGGGATTATTTGTCAATAAGCATGGAGTTATGTCTCGTAGAATTATTAGCGAGTAGTGTAATCCATTTAGGTGGATCGAATGTTGTTACACTTATACTCTTCCTGTATCATAGTGTTTATAATAGGGTATGTAAAAACATAACCTTTATGTGTTAAAGCTGTTACAACCTTTACATTTTAAATTCTTGAGAACACAATATATATAATGAATTGATAAATTTTCTATTGAATTTTTTTTTACATTTTAACCCCGTTACAACCTGCAGCTTTAACAAAAATTAAAAGCCTGCAAATATTGCTAACTTTATTTGAGACTTGTTGCACTCAGTGTCACCACTTGTTAGCATCGTAGTGTGTAAAGAATAAGTTCATTTAATTACCATTTTATTGAAAGACCTACAATATTGTTGTTAGATGGAACATGGTAACTCTAAATAAGAAAATCAATTGCACCAAATTATGTATGCAAAATAAGGTTATCTATATAAACACATAAATGAACATGGTTACGAGAGAAAACTTCTGGGATAATTGTGTGTGGTGTAAGCACACATTTCATACATAGTAAAATCCCTCTTTGATAAAATGTGTCTTGATACATGGTATATTTATATCTTTCCTATAATTTTTTCAATTCATTGATATGGTTGGAGGTAGACATCCATTTTTTTCACTTGTCTCCTATGAGGGATTATAAGAGATGACATAAGATGTTCATTCTTTACAAACAACTATGGGGGAATATTTTTATTGATCACTACAATTGATGAAATAGAATGGTTGGTGTTTCGTAAGGAATATGAGTTAACTGATCCATGAGTATGCTCAATCGAAGGCTTCATACTTCATCCACAAATTTGTTGGGCCATGTATCCTCTATATGCTCCATTACTATTAAATATGTTGGGATATAGATAACTCTAGGATCATGTTTGTGTAACACATGCCACCTGTGCAACGCGATTAATTTTTTTTAAAGAAAAAGAGCCTTGGAATGCTTGGGATTATAGGCACGTTGTTCCTCACCCTTTTTCAATTTTGTTGTACCGGTCATACCCACATTTTGGGTATATCTATTTTTGTTTGTATTTTCCTTTGTTAATATAATTATTTGGAAAAGCATGATATGATATTTACTCAATAGGCATCATTTTTAGATTATTTTCCTCTTTGTAATTGTGAAGGAGGACAATTTCACTTGAAACAAAATCCCTTTTTTCATTGTTATTTGTGTGACAAGATTTGTTAAAAAGTAGGAGAATTAATGGTTAATTACCTCAGTAATGATGAAAAACACGTCTAACATACCATACATTGATTTCAAGTTGTACAATAACATTGTTATCCCTATTTGTGTAGACCTTGATCTAATGCCCATGCCCAAAGAGAGGAGTGGTGGAAGCAAATTTTAAGCTTTCAAAAACATTATCAACAATATAAGCATCATCTTGTTGGAATGCATTAAACAACATTCCATCCATGGAATGGGTATCCTATAAGAAATCATCCATTCCAACCTTTGTATCATTGTATTCATCCCAAACATGTGAATAACTAGTGTTATTGCAGACATCCTAAAATGGTAACTTAGGACATATAAGAGGAATTGAATAGGTGGTTGATTCAATCATGAAGAGTATGCTTCCTCTTATTTGTCCTCATTTAGAATCCTTCTATTAAGTTGACATTGTGTAGGGTGTAATGGTAGATGGTAGTTAAGTCGTGCATTGTCAAAATATTGATTGCAAAAATATTGAAGATTAAACAAATGATATTAATAAACATAAAACATTTAATCTATTTATATATTAGACCAAAAAATTATTAGAAGAATGAATATTTTTTTTCAATACATATACAAGTGACCACTTCATAATACAAATCTCAAACTAAGAAATATATTTACATTAATTTCATTGATAATAAAAAAGTAGAATCACTCAATGATATTTTTCTTATGCCCCAATGGGTTGTCTAAAGGTAGTCCCAATGCATGTCACCTTTAATGAGTATTTTGTGGTCTACAAAAGTTATAGTTTATTGTGTATTCTATCGTAAACTATGTATTGCATGTACACAAACAAATATTAATGTCTTCCTTTTTCTAAAGAAGTTTGACATTGAAGTGTTCCTAAAACAAACAACTTGCACTAAATAATGAGCAACTATAGCTATTTATGAATCGTTTAATGTTCCCATGAGTGTGTTGATGACCGTCGATATATAACACATATTCTTGAAACTATAACTATTCATGCACATCCTATACATGGAAATTCTAAGTTTACATTTAAAAATATTTAAGTAAGAAAAATGACTATAGGGCGCTTGCACGAAGTTGATGGAAAAAAGTGGCAATGGGGTGCAAAGGAATGTGCACACACAGGAATGCATGTGTGTTCCTAGAAACACACACACTTATTAATCCTATAGCCTCGGTACTCAATGAGTTACCACACACACTTTCCATCTCGGATTATTTATGAACGTCTGCACATTTCAAACAAACACATGTTCAGAAACACACATGCACTCCTAAAAAAAATTGAAATCAAAAGAATGTGCAAGCACTTTAAGAATGTACATGTGTTATTAGGAATAGGAACTTATGTGCATTATTAGGCATAGGAACACACACACATTCTTAACAACAAAAAACCGCTCG
>SNQJ01S0014489.1:84282-98469 GCA_010110895.2 Picea sitchensis | reverse complement strand
GCAATAACACTAGTTATTCACATGTTTGGGATGAATACAATGATACAAAGGTTGGAATGGATGATTTCTTATAGGATACCCATTCCATGGATGGAATGTTGTTTAATGCATTCCAACAAGATGATGCTTATATTGTTGATAATTTTTTTGAAAGCTTAAAATTTGCTTCCACCACTCCTCTCTTTGGGCATGGGCATTGGATCAAGGTCTACCCAAATAGGGACAACAATGTTATTGTACAACTCGAAATCAATGTATGGTATGTTAGACGTGTTTCTCATCATTACTGAGGTAATTAACCATTAATTCCCCTACTTTTTAACAAATCTTGTCACACAAATAACAATGAAAAAAGGGATTTTATTTCAAGTGAAATTGTCCTCCTTCACAATTACAAAGAGGAAAAGAATCTAAAAATGATGCCTATTGAGTAAATATCATATCATGCTTTTCCAAATAATTATATTAACAAAGGAAAATAAAAACAAAAATAGATATGCCCAAAATGTGGGCATGACCGGTACAACAAAATTGAAAAAGGGTGAGGAACAACGTGCCTATAATCCCAAGCATTCCAAGGCTCTTTTTCTTTTAAAAGAATTAATCGTGTTGCACAGGTGGCATGTGTTGCACATGCGTGATCCTAGAGTTATGTAGATCCCAACATATTTAATAGTAATGGAGCATATAGAGGATACATGGCCCAACAAATTTGTGGATGAAGTATGAAGCCTTCGATTGAGCATACTCATGGATCAGCTAACTCATATTCCTTACGAAACACCAACCATTCCATTTCATCAATTGTAGTGATCAATAAAAATATTCCCCCATGGTTGTTTGTGAAGAATGAACATCTTATGTCATCTCTTATAATCCCTCATAGAGGACAAGTGAAAAGAATGGATGTCTACATACAAAAATGGATGTCTACCTCCAACCATATCGATGAATTGAAGAAATTATAAGAGAGATATAAATATACCATATATCAAGACACATTTTATCAAAGAGGGATTTTACTATGTATGGAATGTGTGCTTACACCACACACAATTATCCCAAAAATTTTGGATAGTAACCATGTTCATTTATTTGTTTATATAGATAACCTTATTTGACATACATAATTTGGTGCAATTGATTTTCTTATTTAGAGTTACCATGTTCCATCTACCAACAATATTGTAGGTCTTTCAATAAAATGGTAATTAAATGAACTTATTCTTTACACACTACGATGATAACAAGTGCACTGAGTGCAACAAGTCTCAAATAAAATTGCAATATTTGCAGGTTTTTAATTTTTGATAAAGCTGTTAAAATGTTAAAAAAATTCCAAAATGTTAAAAAAATTCCAATAGAAAATTTCTCAATATATATATTGTGTTCTCAAGAATTTAAAATGTAAAGGTTGTAACAGCTTTAAAGGTTATGTTTTTACATACCCTATTATAAACACTATGATAAGGGAAGAGTACAAGTGTAACAACATTCGATCCACCTAAATGGATTACACTACTCGCTAATAATTCTACGAGACATAACTCCATGCTTATTGACAAATAATCCCACTACTTACTCTACACATCATAATTTCAGTAACCGTTGTAGTTCAGATATCACTGTGAGATTACAATTCTTCACTTACACCTCTGCCTGGTGTTATAAATAATTGGGATATTTTCTTATAATAAGAAAAATGTTTTTATTTTATAATCGAAATTTAGTGGATTTATTCCAAAATATTTAAATGAACTCCAAATATTTAGTACATACCTTTTTTAAGCTTTTAGAAGCACATGTTAAAGTATCCGTGCATAATTCCATGTGGCATTGCCTTATTAATGCAAATCTTTTTTTTGAAATTTTTTATTTGCGATAACTTAAGAAAAATGAATTAAGACGAATTTTATAAAACTTGAAAAAGTTGAATTTGTATATTTATTCACTCACTCCATTAAAGCGAGCCAAAATAATTCACTTGGCTAGATATCTTTCATCTCATATATCCACTATCAAAATAATTCAATTTATTATTGAAAGATGTTTAATCAAACTTTCCAATGCAAACTCTATCTGGTTTTGCTTTATATAAATCTTTAATTTCTTTCGGGATTTACTTGGTTACAAATATTTATTATCATTTTTTATTCATTTAAATATATATTTATTATGATATATTTATGTCGATAGCCATTCCTTATTGGTAATTGGTGGATTAATTATTTTTTATTAAAATTTTATTGATTTTTATTTATCTAAATATATATTTATTAAGTGGATAAACATCCTTCTCCTTATTGACAATTGACGGATTATTCACTCTTTTGATTAAAAGGTCTAATTTTATGACTAGAAATTAAAGATGTTGGCATATTTTTCATCGTCTCTAAATCAATGAACCAGATTACTAATATTAAATTTCTTACATTTACGAATGCTTACATTTATCATTACTTTAATGTGTTTACTTTTTCACTTTTACATAATAGGATTAAGAAGTAAATGTGGTAGCTTAGTCATGGCCACAAAACATACTTTTACAAATGCAACTAAAGTTACTTAACTTTTAACATATACTCATTTTATATTTCGTAATTCTACAATGTGTCCTTACATTTCAAGACTTGACATGCAGATGGAAAAGACTTGACATGCAGATGGAAAAAACCAATGCTACTTTTCAATACCTGCCATGTGGTTATGCTTGAAAACCATGGCCGGGTATGAAATAATTAGCACGATGTGTAGTTGCATTTAAGGACCTTCCATGTCGAGGATGGCTCTTCAAATGACACTAAAATTACTTTTACAAATGTCACTAAGGTTACTCAGATTGCTTTTTACACACGGCTAGGGTTAATTTTAACATTTATGGATTACACTACCACAACCATGTATAATCCACCTCCAAAAGCCATCACATTATTAAATTCCACCTCCCTTTCATTTTTCCACATTTTCCTCACAAACCATTACCATTGAATCGGTGAATCCCTGGACTGATGGACTGTTGAATGTTTGAACCACTGAATGATTGGATCACTACATCCATGGACCATTGAATTTCTGGATCACTGCATCGCTATATGGTTGCATTGTTGTAGAATCGTTAGTTGGATCGTTGGATATGTAAGTAAATATTTATAGTGTCATTATAATTTTGAAGTAAAAATTTATAGCTCCAGAACTCATGCCATGTTCTGTTCTATAAGTGTAACAATGGAGTGTTCTATGCATTGTTGTATGGGATTTCTTCAGCAATATTAGCATGCTGCAAATTACCTTCTGTAGAAGCAATTTGGGATTGCAGCTCCACCACTTTTTTCTTCAAATCATCGATTACTCCTAAAGAAGAATGGACATGATCTTGGAGTATATGGTTTTCTTTGTACACCATGATCCTTACTGCATCACCTCTATGCTCGGCTGGAAGATCCTGTAAGAGATCATCACACCATAAGAGCATCACAAGGCATGTTTACTACATATATTATTATCCTCAAACATTGCAAAGTATTCAACATACATAAATTACTTACTTGAAAACCTAACAATATCCACTTTATTTCTTATTAAATGCTAACATAATTAGTGAACACTGAAAACTAGAAATCTGATATAAAAGTTGCATAATTAATGTGATAACCAATTAATGTTATTAGATATAATCACGCTGAAAGGCATACACCTATTAGGAATGGCCAAATTTAATGTGATTTTAATTACAAATGGGTTTTAAATGGAGAAGATTTCATATGGTCATAATATTCTTTGTCGTCACAATAAATGAAAGGTTGTAATTTCAAGCCTTAACTTCCTTGCATGACAAAACATGTTTGTTCATCATTAAAAATGGTGATTAAACTAATTAGCATAATAACAGTGGATGCTATTATTAATGGCCACTTTAGATTTAGGTTTTTAATATTAATTTTTTTACTAGACATTTGGGCCACATCAAGTTTAGGTTTTTACGGAGTTTAAGTTTTTACTATGTTTGAGTGGGTATGTTCGTGAGTGGAACACAATCCTTTTCCCCTTCTTTACCCGAGTGTTGGCTCTAATCCTCTGTTTTTCCAATTGGTTTCCCATTCTTTACCCAATTTTTGGCTCTAATCCTCTATTTTTCCAATCGGTTTCCCCTTCTTTACCCAGTTGTTGGCTCCCATCCTCCATCAAGTGAGGAAATTGGATCTCACATGTGCATGGATTTGTCTTGTGCACATAGAGAATCGATGTCTAGACCTTTCAAACAACACTTAAATTTTATATCTCGGGAAGTCATTGTTGATGTTATGGTAGTTGTGGGAGGTATTAACCTCCATGTGTAAACTTTGACTAGAATAGAATATAATGTAAGCAAGAGAAACCCTAAACATATGTGTAAAAACCCTATAAGACAAGTCGGCTCAGTAGAATAAATAATAACAATGTATTATTATCTTTCAAGAAGACAATTGGCCTAGAAAGTTGATGAGAACCACTATAAATAGGAGGTGGTCTAGCTCATTTGTACACACACACTTCACTCACTCTCTCATAAAGTATAGTGCAATTTTGGAGCTGCAGCTACAAGAAAGGAAGGTGCATCGTTTGGGGTGATTCTTGGTCTCTCTCTAGCGCTATCTATCCTAAGATATGCACCCTACCTTCTAGTATCTCTTGGTGGTATTCTTGGTGACAATATTGGTGGTATTATAATATTCTTGGTGGTTTTATTGGTGGTAGCCTAAGAAGTGAAACTGCAACTATTGTAGTTGAGTATTATTCTTGTTATGTGGTTGTGGACACTCTCTCTCTTGTGCGCTACCCTTGAAGTAGGTGCACTCTCCTTGTCTTGTGTTGTTGTTGTAGTTGGATGGTGTTTTATGGTTCCATCTCATGCTACTACTGCAGCTAGGATTTATCTGTTGGTTCTAGTGTGGCTTTCTGGAATCATTCTATCTAGAAAAGTTAAAGTGCTTGGGGGTGGTTGCATGCTTATGGTTGGGAGACAATAGTGATATTGTCTATGGTAAAATGAGCACATAGAATATTTTAATAGGTTATGGGCCCACACTACCTTTAGAATAGTCTAATCGTTGGAAGATAGATTAGGAGTTCCTTGTCAAGCTCATTGTAGCACTAGTTGCGCCATCTACAACTAGGGTTTCTGATTTTGCAGTTGTAGCAAAACCTAACCTAAATTCTTGGGCACTTTAAGTGAAGCATTGGACCTAATTTTTGAGTATTCTAGTGCACCCTATCCTATCGCACCCTTTGGTACCCTCAGCCAACAAAAATGTCAAGTTTGAGTTTTTGGTCAAAGTCAAAGTCAAAGGTTGAATTTTTGTCAAATTTGATTTTTGTGGTCAAAGTTGAAATTTCAGGGTTTCTAGTTTGTTCTAATCATTGATCCTTTTTTTATTAAGTTTGTAACCTCTTCTTGTCAATATGGTGTCTAGTTTCATATTAGAAGACAAGTTGAACAATGCTACAAATTTCAAAGGTATGCACTTGTATATGCTTTTCAAGTTAAATCATCCAGCAAAGCATGAGTTCGTTTGCAGGGGATGAACAAGAAACCTTGTCCAAGTAGTGATCTTGGATTTAGTACATTCAGAGGAACAATCACACCCCCCCTAGCAGTTGAGGCTATAGGTTTCAGGTTTGATTGATCAAATTGTTAAGTTTCAATTCGCACATATCAAGCTTGATAGTTGCTACAGTAAAAGTAAACATTATAGTTGTGACAACAATCTTTGAAAGGTTCTATTACTGCTAGGTATACTTGTTTGCATGTAAGTACTATTGATATATATTCTTATTGCACTTGTTTGCAAAATTAACTAACATCTCCTCTAGGAGACATTTCTTGTTTTTCTCCCGGGTAGGTCACCTTGGTAATTATATGATGACTACTATCCTTGTTACCATAGATATGTTATTACTAAAATTCTATTGGAAATACTTTTTCTCTTGTTGTTCTTGTTCCGGGAAGGTCACATGTGATAGATCTAAGAAGGAGCTACAGTGCCAGTTGCAAACATGAAACAAATGACTCCATCAAGTGGTGAGACAGGTTATCTCGCCAAGTACCAATTCTAAAGGAAGCATGTAAAGAAAAATAAGTTTTGGACATCGTTCACTCAGATGTGTGTGGACCAATGTCAACCTCCTCACTAAGCAGATAAAATATCTTGAGGTGAAGGAGATTACACCTTAGATTACATCAAGACATTCTATAGAGAGGTTGGGATTAGGAGGGAAATAATTGTCCCATGTAATCCTTAACAGAATGGTGTGGAAGAAAGAAAGAACGAATCCATTGAAGAAACTATTAAGGAAATCATGAATTGCCAGAATCTATCCATGTTTCTATGGGTAGAAGTAGTTATGATAGCCATATATGTTCATAATCTAAGTACTCATCATATATTGAAGAACATGAATCCATAAGAATATTTCTTCATAAAGAAGCCAAGTGTTAAACACTTGAGGATATTTGGATGTCTTGTCTATATTCATGTTCCCAAGGACAAAATAAATAAGTTGGAACCTTCAGGAAAGAATGGCATATTTGTTGGATATAGCGAGTCATCAAAATATTATAGAATCTATGTTCCAGGTCAACAGAAGGTTGAAATCAACAGAGATGTTACTTTTTATGAAAATATTTCCTTCAAAAAATCTATAGAAGATTCCATTGATTCCAACGATGAATAAGAACATGAAGGTCCCAAGGAAGAAACTACACGTTCTCCAGAACATCTCAATGTAGAACCTTCCACCTTTAAATAATAAGTCAAGAAGAAAGAATGGAATGAAGCTATGATATCAATCCATCATGAAAAATGATGTATGGGAAATTGTGCCTAGACATGAAGGAAAGTCTATAGTCACTTAAAAATGGGTTTACAAGATAAAGCATGCAGTAGATGGGAGTATCGATAAATACAAGGAAAGATTCATTGCTAGAGGGTTCTCCCAGCGGGAGGGAGAATACTATGATGAGATGTTTGCTATATTTTCCAGATACACCTCTATTAGAGCCATCATATATGTTGCAACATGCATGGGTTGGAGTTTACATCAGATAGATGTAAAGACCAATTTTCTCAATGGAGTAATTGAGGAAGAAGTATACATAGATTTATAAATTATAATTTCAATTTCAATTTATAAATTATATATTACTATTTTTATATAAATTAATAAATAAATATAATACAATAAATAATTTTTATTATTGTTGGTTAATAAAGTTGTTAAGAAAGGATATAATTTATGCACATGGGCATGATCACCATGAAAGGTTTTCACATATCCATCCTTTACCATCGAAATGGACCACTTAAATTAAATACCATTGAAAGGTTTGCACCATCGACCAATTAAAGAAACACAACACTGAAATTATTGGATGATCCCAAATATATGTACCCCATTGCGTTTCTTCAATATTAATTGCTCCACTACTCCCTCACCCCAATGTAGTTTTGAACATTCTTTGGAAAAAATGTAGACGTACGTCAAATGTTCAACACTCGGTAGCTCTTCTAAATCAGAACACCAAGAAACCTTTAGTACTTGAAGCTCTATCCGCTGTGCCAAAACCAATATGATCTTCAACTTCACAAATCCGAATACATCCAGGTAATTCAACAACCTTAAATTTTCAACACCCCAACACTTCTAAGTCAGACAAGCCAGAAACATTTAGTGTTTGAAGCTCTATCCACTATGCCAAACCCGACACGCTCTTCAACTTCAGACATCGAGATAATTTAAGGTGCTTCAACAAACTCAAATTTTCAAAACCATGCAGCTCTTCCAAGTCAGATCAATTACAAACACTTACTCTTCGAAGCTTTGTATGCTCCACTGATCCCCGTATGCTCTTCAACTTCCCACATTGATATACATCAACCTCCTCCAACGACCTCAAAATTTCAAATCCATGTAGCTCTTCCAAGTCAGAGAAATCACAGACATTTACACTTCGAAGCTTTGTCTGCTTCGCCAATCCTCGTATGCTCTTCAGTTTCAAGCATTTTTGTGCCCACAAGACCTCTAATGATACCATTGTTTCAAAACCTGGAAAATCCTCCACTTCTACGCAATCCTCAATATCCATCGTTTGAAGTTTTGCAAGACCACATAGCCCTTCTATTTTCCCCAATTTACAACAAGCTGTCGATTCTAGTTTTACGAGTGCATTTGGAAATGTTCCAACCCCTACCATTACAAGACTAGATGAGAAGATATTGAAGGTTGGGACAAACACGTTCCCCAAATGATACCTTATGCAATATTTGTATGGAGGACAATTCCAAGTGTTGGAGCCTATGCATAAAATATTTTTCACTTTTTCCCTCAACTACTTGTTTAAAAGGAAGTTCTCGCAAGGAACATTTCATGACTATCAATTGATTCAACATTCTAATGGAATCTAACAAACAATTCAATTTATGGAAACATAGCTTCAAATGCTTCAGCTTGCTTAGGTCACCGATCGAAGGCAACAACATTTCCAACGAAGAGCTTGCTATTACAACCTCTTCCAAATCACTTAACTCTCCAATGTCACTTGGAGATTCTTTTAAGTTTATGAGATCCAAATATAACTTTTCCAGAAATTGTTGACGTGCAACTTGGAAAGGCAATACTTCAATATTGTAACAACCCCTAAGAGCAATGTATTCAAGGGCTTCTGATGTTTTCAAGAGTTTCGCCATAGATGGTTAAATTATTGCAATGGATTAAATCAAGATAAATCAGGATATTTAAGCATAGTTAAATTCATGAAGGTATTTGGAAGTCTTTCCAATTAATAGAATAGTTACCACATCAAGTAGATTCTTAGCTAAAAGAGATCTATATTGCAATATTCCTCGACTGGGGAAGCACAATCTTACATCATAATAAAAGACATTATTTTGTATTAAAAAAAATATAGAAACATACAAAACACACATCTCCAACTTCATAAATGAAGGGAAAAACAAACATAGAGAAGTGGTACTTCTATGAAGATTTGATGTTGGAATACTGAGAGGGGGGGTGAATCAATATTACCTTTTAAAAAAAATTAGCGGTTACTTTTTATATTTTATTGATTACCACAATGAATCAACAATGAATTGTATGTAAAATCAATTATATAGATATATTTAACATCAATTAAAAGGTTTTATAAACAGTAGTGAAGGACACCAATCCTATTTAAAGCATCAACTCTAGGAGACACCAATCCCCTTCTTTAGGGCACCAACCCTAGGAAGCACCAACTCCCTCGTATTTAGGGCATCAACCCTAGGAAGCTCCAACTCCCTCGTCTTTAAGGCACCAACCCTAGGAAGCTCCAAATCCATTATATTTAGGGAGCCAACCCTAGGAAGCTCCAACTCCCTTGTATTTAGGGCACCAACCCTAGGAAGCTCCAACTCCCTTATCTTTTACAATTTTCTTAGTAAGGATATGAATCCTTCCATGCTCCTCCCTTCCACCCTCACTGCATAAGTATCTTCAGCTCTCCTTTCTGGAATCTGCTTCTGATTTTGATCTTCTGATCTGGACTACAGAGTCACCTTCTTCTCATCACTCCTTCTCGTTTATATACTCTTCAAACTGGTGTGAGCTATGAAACATTGTGTCCCTTGTTTGGACCATCACACCTCTTCATTTTAACATTAAAAATAATCACTTTTATTATTCAAACGTTTATTGTTAATTCTTTTAATTTAGTGAGAGTGTTTTTCGTAAATCGATCACAGGTATGGATCGATTTATTTTTAACTTGATTCCATATTCCTGCAAATATTTGCAGAAACCAAGTTCTATAGAGGCGCTTCCTTCAACCCATTTATATGTGACCATAGACGCAGAAGCACAAACTTATTAATTTAAGCATTGCCTTCTACTTTTGCCCTTTTCCTTTTATCCCCCATATGTCTAGTGATGGGACTGTGTTCTTCGGTACTTCGTCCTTCTGGACTTCAAGACTTTGCAACCTTTCAAATCTCTCGAATCATATTTCACCGAAACAGATCGGACGGTCAATATTCAATCCTCCATTTAGATGTACGATCTAGGCTTATCAAAGGCCTTTCAAGTAAATCGTCATTCAGGACTTGATCAACAATTGAATGGACGGTTCTCGTTCATTTCAGAACTTTGGGACTCTAGGATTTTGATGGTGGCAAAACTCCTGACGTAAATCTCCCGGAGTGATGTAACTGGATGAGGTCACTTGATGACATGACACAGGCTGAGTGGCTTCCACGTGTCACTCAGATTCATGATTTACACATACTTGAAATGCCAATTTCATCTTGAAACTTGTCATTATCTGAATGTGTCATTGCTGACGTGGTCTGCTGACATAGATCTCCCGATGTGGCACATGTTCTTCTCCTTGATCTAACGGTCAGGATACTTCCCGAAATGTATCTCAGATTGACGGCTGAGATTGACTTCAGAACTTCAGCCTTCGAGACTTCGGGTAATTCGATTTATCCACTTCCTAGTTCTTCCGAAGTGAGATTCCTCGAAGTGTGACCTCCTCACAACTTTTAACCCAAAATGAATGTTGTTCGTTGATCATGATCTTAGATCAACGACTCGATTTGTCTACGATGCTTCTTTGCCTTGGTTTAAATCCAACAAATCTTCTTCTTTGCTTATCCTATCCTTACACTTTAAAGTGATCCAATGGCTATCGGGAATTCAGGTATTCAAGATCTCGGCCCTTTTTCCTTTCTTATCCTATCCTTCCATTTAAAGTGATCCAATGACTATCGAGAATTTGGGTATTTGAAATCTCATCCCTTTTCCTTGCTTATCCTATCCTTCCACTCAACTTGATCCATCGGTCGAGAATGCTCCCGGAGTAGATCAGCGATAAGGGATGATTACGGGGTCCCAACTAGCATGACGTTTCAAACTGTTGTCAAGATCCGCAATGGAAAACTGCTCATTGGTAGTGGAATTGATGTGAATCGTAGATCTATTTCACGGGTGACGATCAACGGTCTAGACTATTGGTGGGATTGGAATTAGTGCATTGTTTAATTCTCCCTTCGCTCTCTGCAATCAATTCATGCCCTTGATCTGCGCTTGCATATCCGATGGTCACGACTTATTCAGATCGTTTGGTGGATCAACCATAGTCGTCGATCTTTGAATCTATAAGATCTGACGGTATAGAATAATTGCGGGATTGGAAATAACACGTTTTTTATTTCTCCTTTCGCTCTCCACAATCTATCCCAGTCGTTGAACTGGTGCTTGAGTATCAATGGTCCTAACTTGATTTTATCATGTTTCTACAATGCGCTTTCCCTTCTGAGTTTCATCGCGTCATCTCTTCTGAGCTTTAATATTCATTCTCTAACCCTCCTGAGCTTCATGTGCATCATCGACTGTTAACATTAATGACAGTATGTCCAACAATCTCCCCTTTTGTCATTGAGGGAAATACTCTAACTTCATACATACTCCCACTGTGATGATGCTTTTCTCTATGAAGTTACTCTCCCCCTTTGACATCAATGGAAAAGGGTTTCTCCCCCTAGGGTAATTCTCCCATGACCATTCGATTTTTAATGAGGTTTTTGAATTACTCCTAATTTCTGTCGGATATTTTCAAAAGTACTCTTGGGCAGAGGTTTTGTGAAAATGTCTGCAATCTTTTCTTTGGTGTCTACATGCACTATTTTGACAACCTTTTGGGTAACTTGATCTCTTTAAAAATGGTATTTGAATGGTATGTGTTTAGTTTTAGAATGCATCACTGGATTTCTAGAGATGCTTATGGCACTAGTGTTGTCAGAGTTAATAGTAATAGGATTATTATATTTTATTTGTAGGTCTTCTAAAGTAAGTTTCATCCAAAGGACTTGTGTGCAACAGGATGCAACAACAATGTATTATGCCTCTGTTGTAGAAAGAGATGTGGATGTTTGTTTCTTTCTTGACCATGCCACTAGACTTTTTCCCAAGAAAAATGATCATCCACTGGTGCTTTTTCTATCATCTATGCTACCTGCCCAATCAACATTAATATATGTAGTTAGGTTGAAATTCTTATCTTTTGGATACCACAATCCAAGTTCTAGGGTGCCTTGAAGGTATCTGAATATTCTTTTTACTGCTTTTAAGTGAGTTTCTCTAGGTGTAGATTGAAATATCCCCACAAGTCCTACAACCTGCATGATGTCAGGTCTCGTTGCTGTTGAACAGAGTAAACTTCCAATCATTGATCTATACATTGTTTGATCCACTTTTGGTGAGTCATCTTCTAGACTTAGCTTACATCTAGTGACCATGGGAGTACTCATGGGTTTACTGTATTCCATTTGAAATTTCTTCAACATGTTTTTGATATATTTGGTTTGTGAAACAAATATTCCATTTTTTGTTTGATTTACTTGTAAACCTAAGAAAAATGAAATTTCTCCCAACATAGACATTTCAAACTCTTCTTGCATTTTAGTTGGAAATTTTATGCTTAATATAGTGATATTACTCCCAAATATGATGTCATCTACATATACTACCACAACAATCATGTTTTGATCCTCAGTTTTGATATATAGGTTGTTGTCAGTAGTCCCTCTCTTGTATCCCTATTTTTGTAGATATTAATCAAACCTAGAGAACCATGCTCTGGGGGATTGTTTAAGACCATATAGGGTCTTTTTTAGTTTGCACACATAGTCCTAGTTTTCTGATAAAATGAATCCTTTTGGTTGCTCAACGTAGACTTCTTCTTATAGTGTTCCATTAAGGAATGTTGATTTGACATCCATCTGATAGATTTTGAAATCTTTGAAGCATGCAAATGATAGGAACATTCTGATGGCCTCAAGTCTTTCTACAAGAGCGAAGGTTTCTTCCAAATCAATACGTTCTACTTGGGAATATCCCTTGTAGACTAATCTGGCTTTGTTCTTTATAATTTATCCTTTTTCATTTAATTTGTTCTTGAAGATCCACTTAGTTCCTATCACATTCTTTTTCTTGGGTCTTGGAACTAGTTGCCAAGTCTAATTCTTTTCTATCTAATCTAGTTCTTCATTCATTGATTTTATCCAATATTTACTTTTGACAACTTAGGATAACATTGCTTGTTCTGATTCTAAGGCTATTTTCCTTCTTTTTTCTACTCCTGCACTTTTATATCCAATGATCTAGCTTTCAGGATGATTCTTCTGAACTCTTTTTGATGGAGCTCTTGGCAAGGGCGTTTCTTCATTGTCTTCTACATCAATGTGTGGTTCATTTTCCTATGTTTCATCATCATTTTCTTGCTAAGATTTTACATCATCCTCCTCTTGCTGATATTTTATATCATCATCTTCTTGTTGATATTTTTTATCAAAGCCTTGGGATATGCCCTTTTTTAGATCATCTTTTTTTACATTTTCACTTTCCAGTATTTTTAGTAGTATGAGATTATAACATATGTGTGCCTTTTTATTCGATGAGTATCCTAAGAATATTCCTTCATCAGATCTTGGGTCAAATTTTCCTAGGTTATCTTCATCATACTTTATGTAACATTTACTTCCAAAAAATCTAAAGTGTTTTATAGAGGATGCCCTCCCAAACCATAGTTCATAAGGGGTTTTTTCATGATTGGGTCAAAACTGAGCTCTATTAAGTATGTGAACTGCTATGTGGATTTCATCTCTCCATAATTTGTCTGGAAGTTTGGCTTCATTTAGCATATTTCTTGCAGCTTCTTGAACTGTTCTGTTTTTCCTTTCTACCACTCCATTTTGTTGAAGATTCCTAGGAGATGAAAACGTTCTTTTGATACCATGGTTTTCACATAATTGAGTGAACTCTTTAGAGATGAATTCTCCTCCATTGTCTAATATTAGAGATTTAATTTTGAGATATGTTTCATTTTCTACAAGAGATTTTAATGTTTTGAATTTCTCAAAGGCTTCTGATTTTTCTTTTAAAAAGAAAACCTAGGTCAGTCTTGTGTAATCATCAACAATCAACATAAAATAATGTTCACCATAAGTGATTTTGGTTCTGGTAGGTCCACATAGATATGTGTGAATAAGCTCTAATGGTTTTGTTGTGGAGTGTTCTTTTGTTTTGAACCTAACTCTTGTTTTCTTTCCTATTTGACAATATTTATAAATGGGATCTGAAGGCTTAATCATTTTTGGTAGGTCCCTAACT
>SNQJ01S0014489.1:68385-78484 GCA_010110895.2 Picea sitchensis | reverse complement strand
TTCATGAAATGGGCTCAAAATCTTTGTCTGGATTTTTTGAGCTAAGCTTAAAATCAAAATCTTACCCTGTGTGTTGTTTATAGTTGAGGAGGACATCAGAGGGCATGTAAAAATGTGTAATGACTTTGTATGACTCCATTGTGTGTGTGTATAATGGCTTTGTATGACTCATTGTGTTTGTGTTTTTGGTTACCCAACAGTTGAAGCAATAGGTGTGAACTATGGAAGAAAGGCAAACAATCTTCCTCCTCCAAGTGAAGTGGTGAAGTTTCTACAAACCACAAACATTGACAAAGTGAATCTCTTCGATGCATATCCTAGTGCCTTATGGGCCTTCGCCAATACAAATATAGCGATGGTGGTAATCGTGGCAAATGAAGAAATCCCCGCCCTTGACAAACTCCTTGCAACGCAGGATTGGGTGAAGAAAAACATGGCTCCTTACGTTCCAACTACAAATATAATCTCCATATCCATGGGAAATGAGATTCTTTCCACAGGTAGCAAAGTGCTCATATCCCAGCTCATCCCTGGCATGCAAAATCTTCATAATTCTCTTGTTGGCACTTCTCTTGACTAGCAAATCAAGGTCTCCAAGCCTCATTCACTCGGTATTCTCGTTGCTTTTGAGCCCCATCCATAGGACGGTTCCGTCGAGGCTATGATAGAGTTATTCTGAAGCCATTGTTGACCTTTCTCAAAAAACCAGTGGCTCCTTTCATGATCAAACCTTATCCATACTTTGGTTACACAGATAATACCTTGGACTATGCTATGTTTAAGCCAAATGCAGGGGTGTTTGACAAGAATATTGGAATCACCTATGCCAACATGTTCCAAGCTTAGTTGGATGTCATCTACTTGACTATGGAGTTGTTGGGGTTCTTGGATGTAGATATCATTGTGGCTGAAATTGGGTGGCCATCAGTTAGAGATCCTGACCGACAGCTGTCAATATGCCTAACACCCTTTCCTATAATGGAAATCTTATTAACCTTGTCAATTCCAATGCAGTAAATCCATTGATGCCCAACAAGACCTTTGATACTTACATATTTTCTCTCTTCAATGAATATCTCAAGCCTGGTCCTACTACGGAGCACAAATTTGGGATTCAAGTCAGACATGACCATTGTTTATGATGTTGGCCTCCTGAAGTTTGGGGTATTTCTTTATACTCAATGACTCGACTTTAAGAATTCTTTCAATGTTGTTATTTTTGTCTGTGCTACATTAGTAACTGATCAAATCCCTGATGTGTAGAGGATTGATTTGATCAAGTGTTAAGTATTTGATAGGGTGGTAGTACATGGTTGCAAACTGTTAATGGGGTATTAGTCCCTGCTGAAGGCTAGGACTATAGAATTTGATTCATCGATGAATAGTATTATTTTTACTGTTGACTTTAAATTTTTCGTCCATTTCCAATGTAGAACATAGGAAAATCTCAATAATATTTTTGTTTTAATTAAAATAAATAAATAAAACTTGTTTTTCTGCCATATGATTGGATATAAACTTTCACCTCTTATTGGATATAAACTTTCACCTCTTATTGTTGAGGTGACGACGGATTGCATTAACACTTATACTGTCAAGTGACAGTCTACCTAGGTGACCACATAGTGCATTAACACTTATACTGTCAAAGTGTCAGTATGCCTACGTGCATTAAAACTTCCACCTGTGTGCGTTAACACTTCAATTGTCAAATGCCATTATTTATGCAGAAACCTTATCATTCCCTGCCATGCCATTCTTCCTTCATCATCATCTTCCCATTTCCTAGCTATGCATCTTTCCATACTATGTCATTATGCCTACAAAAAACTTATCGTTCACCGATATGCAACTTTCCATATTGCATCATTATGTTTGACAAAACCTTATTGTTCCACCTCCATGTTGTTCAACCTTCATCACTGCCTTCCCATCTCGTGGCTATGCTGCTTTCCATACTGCCTTTGTTGTCAACTATAGTGCATCTCCTGGCTATGTCACTTTCATCACTGCCTTTACTCCATCTTTCATCACTGCCTTAGCTGTCAACTATATGCGGATCATCCAGTTTAAGATTAATTTCCAGATCCAAAAAAATATTAAGATTGAAATAACGATCCATCACTCGACATTCCTATGCAACCCAGGAAGGCCAAACAAAATAAGGGTTCAAGAGGCCAACAACCAACCGAATTCTGAGGATAATTATAGGTGAGAGAGATTCTGAGAGATCGAGCAACTTATGAGGTATTGGATAAATTGGAATCTACTCTTAGTATTGGTAAGAGCTCTTAGTATTATAAGTAAGAGGATAATGATAGGTGAAAGAGGTTTTGAGATATCGAGACCGAGGAGTTCAACATGCATGGAGAGGAGGTTCTTTACACCTGAACATATGTTTATGAATTCTAGGTTCTAGCTTCTCATTTCTTAAGCTTGTGGATGTTGTTGAAAAGGCCACCCCAAAGAAGGGATCGGTAGAATTTGATTATGTAAGTCTGTGCCCATCCATAGAGAGTACTACCTATTGTCACGATTCACATTTCCACCCCTTCCTATCTTTTGATAGTGGACGAAAGAAGCTTCAGGTTTATTTCATTATCGAAATTGAAGTGGGTTGATTATTGTTCGAGCCCTCATGATATTTCCTCATAATTGTCTAACCACAATGAATCAATGTCCGATGGTTCATGGGTCCAACAGCTATATCCACAAGAAGGTCCTAGCGGTGAGGGGTTCTGGGGGTTGTAGCTCAAATCCCTTGCATACCACTAGGATTCTGAAGATGTGCATGCTAAGATCAACATATGCAGCTTCAATTTCAGTCGACATTATCTCTATCTTTACCACTTACTATTTTTGTTTATTTTATGCCTTTGCTTCTGCATCCTTAGCCTTTGAAGCTACGAAAAGGGAATGTGAATGAGTGTCATCCCTTCATATAACTATTTCAACCACATCACCGGGATACTGGTTTGGTTCACCAGGAATATGTGGACAATGGTTTGGGTAGCAACTTTGCTTGTACTATTTTGGTGAACAAGTTTGGGGAACAATGGAAATCACGTGTCAGCCCTTAATATAACTATTTTAACCACATCATCAGGATACTGGTTTGGTTCACCAGGATTAGGTGGACAATGGTTCGAGTAACAAGTTTGCTTGTACTATTTTGGTTAACAAGTTTGAGGGAACAATGGAAATTGGAGAGCGAAATTTAGAAGCATAACTGAGAAATGGATACATTGAGAGTTTTGTTGCTATCGGGTACTTCGTCAACCCTGAGTAGAAATCTGGTTGGAATTACATTTGCATGCATGAAGCTATCAATTACAGTGACTAAAGAATTCAAACTTCCCTCTGGGAGAACTGAATAATCAGTTTGTTCTGAAAATTTGCTAGAGAAAAATCTAAAGTTACAGTTGAGAAGATGAAAAACCTCGGCTCATCATCACCATATCTCACATGATGAACCATTGAAGCAGAATGACTACAGTAAGTTCGTAGCTCTCCTATCCCTGAACTGAATCTAGATCTGCAAGGTCAACTTCTATTGGCTGCAAGGTCAACTGCTACTGGCTTTCGAACTGGAATTGGATTTGCTAAAACTTGATCACTCGAAGCACAGGTGGAATGTTGGGTGGCTTTGGTAATGAACCAAACCACCACTTCCTTCCTTCCTTCTTGGTTAGATAGACTGGCTATAGAATAGAGAGGAGAGAGAGATTTATTGGATGAGGGATTTTGGTGGTTTGGAACCAATACATCCCAGTCCATGCAATGGGTGGGATTCAGATACTTGTGTTTTCTTCCACAACATAGCAAGTGTTTCAAAGTAAAAGCCACTTGGCTAATGAGAACATCCAGTTGTTGTGTCTGTGTTGCTTCCAAGGCAACCTCATCAATAAATTCAACGAAAACATCCAGTTGTTATGTTGACCCTGTTGCCAAGGCGAGCCTCTAACTAAACCCTTTACCCTGTGAGGAAGGTAATCTCACTTTCCAAGGAATTTTGTATTGAATTTTTTTTAATTTAATTATTTATATATTTAATTAAAATTTATGTATGCATAGCATGGGAAACCTCAACCATTTCTATGTGCATCCTTTCAGATTTAAAATAAATTTCAAGAATATGAAAGAGGATTTAAGCAATAGTTGTTGTGTCGACCCTGTTGCCAAGGCAAGCCTGTAACTAAACCCTTTACCCTGTGAGGAAGCTAATCTCACTTTCCAAGAAAATTTGTGAAGATTTTTTTTTAATTTAATTATTTATATATTTAATTAAAATTTATATATGCATAGCATGGGAAACCTCAACCATTTCTCTATGCATTCTTCCAGATTTAAAATAAATTTCAAGAATATTAAAGAGGATTTCGAATTTCATATCTTTCATATCTTAAAAAGAAGAGGGTGTAAAAATAATTTCAAATTCAAGGTGGAACATTTTATATTTTATTTTATATTTACCTTCTAAATAATGAAAAACTCATAAGACATTAGTGGTTGTATGACCTTTGCATACAACCTCAATACTGCAAAATATATCCACTAACGTGTGACCCATAAATGTTGGCACTGTAAACAAAACAAGAAACAAGACCTGCTTGATAAAAATAGAGATGCTCCATGATATTTTAAGAAAATAACAAAGGAAATTGCTAAACAAATTTAATGATGAATGTCTTGAAACATTTTAACTTTCCTTGGATCCATAGTAATTATAAATGAAACTATATGTCTTTTTGAATTTATACTAACTGTAAAATATATTTTGAAGGCCCTTTAAATACATGCATTGTTATATAATGAGATTTTTGGTATATTTTTTCAAATGCATATATTTTATAGCTTGTTTTATTTTTGAATGTAAGAAATTAATATTGATTAAGTTATTATTATTATTATTGTTTTGGTTTATTTTCAATGTTTTTTCACATTACTTTTTAGTCTAAGATAATTTATAGGATGTTTCTGTTTTCTAATAATAATAATTCTAAGCTTTTATGAAGTATGTACACATATTAAAGTTCAAGTTTCTCAATTTCTTTTAATGTGGTTAACTTGGAATGAGTTTGTTGGGATTTGGTGACAATGAATTCCTCGAATGATGGATCTAGATCCTATTCTTCTGTGTTGGTTGCAACTAGATAGACTAAGTTAGAAAATGGATAGGGATTGCATTTAATAATCCGTTTCTTGTAAATGTATATAAATACATGTAAGTCCATTAAGGCAGAGAGAGAGAGACAGAGTGAGAACTTGCTAGTCTATTGTAATCTCCATGATCTGAATAATAAGACAACCGATGCCTATGCTTGGTGGACGTAGCCTAATGTTTGGGTGAACCACATGAAATATTGTGTTTCTTATGTGTGTGATTGTTAATTATCATCTGTGAATTGTGTTTTCCGCATTTGCAATTCTAACAAGTGGTATCAAAGCTAGTTGAGGAGTGAAATCTGTGTGAGGTGCGTCGATTTCCATATCGTTGCAGGTCCCTCCTCTCGAAGGGTGCAACGCCTTATTATCCAACCTTCCCATGTTCTCGATTTCCTAAAATCGTTGCGGTCCAGTTGCATTGATAGATGCGTAGACAACCTCATATCGCCACAATCGATATATGTGGTATAGTGTGGAGACTTTTTGAGATCACCGCACTACAATTGTATCGTGAGGTGCGACGACTCCCTAAAACATTCACATATGGTGTTTTTGACATTTTTGAAAAGATTAAAGGATTTTTTGATATATTGTATGCATAATACGTGAACAAGTCAAATCACGTGGGTGAATAAAGTAAAATTTTTTTATGGAGTAAAAGGATTAAGTAAAGGTATAAGGTAAAAGGTAAAATGTGGAGGAATTAAAAAGGTGAATTTTAATTTCTTCTTTAATAAAAGGTGAAGAAAAGGTGGGGTTAGTAAAAGGTTTTTTATTAAACCTTGTGGAACTTAAACCATTATTTCTCCACATTATTTTTTAAAGAGTCTTGGGTTTTTAAAAGCACTGGATATTAGGAGATTTTTTGCTAATGGCTAAGATGCAGAGTTCAAAGTTTGAAGTTGAAAAGTTCAGCAGTAAAAACAACTTTGAGCTCTAGAAGCTCAAGATGCAGGATTTATTGGTGCAACAAGCAAAAAGCATTGGCAGACAAGTCAAAGAAACCAACAGCGATGACGGAATGGGAATGGGAAGATCTGGATGAGAAATCTCTTAGTACCATTCGTTTATGTCCAGCGGATGAGGTTTTGTTTAATATCGTAGGAGAGGATACAACATCAGGCTTATGGAGCATGTTGGAAAGTATATATATGAATAAGTCCTTGACAAGAATAATCTACTTGAAGATACAATTGTACAGTTTGAAAATGAAAGAAGGTACAAAAGTTGTTGACCATTTAAATTCCTTCAATACCCTTATAGTTCAATTGACTAGTATGGAAGTTAAATTCGAATATGAGGATAAGGCTATTACACTATTGTGTTCGTTGCCTGAGTCTTGGGATAATCTAGTCACCTCTATTATCTTTAGCTCAACAGATGTTTTAGATTATGACTTTGTTGTGGGAGCTTTGTTGGTTGAGGAGATGAGGAGAAAATCTAGTAAAGAAACCTTAACTTCAGAGGCGATGTTGGTCAGAGGTCGAACTAAAGAGCGGAATGAGAGAAGTTTTTCTTGATCTAAGTCAAGACATAGAAAGGGTAAAACAAAATGCTGGTACTGTGGAAAAACAAGACATCTCAAGAAAAATTGTTGGAAGAGAAAGGAATATGAAGAAAACTCTACGAAGGAAGCAAATTTGGCTGTAACAAATTCAGGTATGATTGATCAAATTTTATCTGTTTCCAGTAATTTACAATATCAAGAAGAATGGAAGTTAGATTCAGGTGCCTCCCACCATATGTGCTCACATAGAAATTGGTTCATTTCTTACCAATCTGTTGATGAGGGTGTAGTGTTTATGGGATATGGCATTCCCTGTAAAACTATTGGGGTTGGCAGTACTAGAATCAGGATGTTCGATGGTATTGTTAGGGAATTAACGGATGTTATATATGTACCTGAGCTTAAATCAAATTTGATTTCATTGGGAGTGTTGGATTCTTGTGGATATAAGTATACAGGTCAAGGTGGAGCATTCACATTGTCGAAAGGTAGTTTAGTAGTGATGAAGGCAACAAAGGTTGATAACCTTTATAAGCTGGAAGGGAGTACCGAAGTGGCATATGAAGTGACATATGTATCTTCTTGTTTATGGAAGAAGAATCAATGTCATAAGATAAAGAAAGAATTGCAGGTACTGGTAAGTGGTAAATCATTTCTAGACTTAAAATCTTTGTTTCTGAATTCCTGCTTGTTTTATATCGCTGCAAGTTATGATGGTGGTATAAAGGGATGTTGTGTGTGGGATCCTACTTCTCACAATGTCATCATTGCAAAAGATATAGTATGTATGGAACAATCAAAAGGGTTGGTTCAAGATCGCAACGGTAAATTTGTTTGCATGCTAGATAATTCATTGTATGACCTATTGGTACCTAGGAAAATATACAAGATGTTTGAATCCTTCATAGTGAGTCAAATTTTTTTAAAGGTTAGGAATGAATATACGGTTTATAGTACATTCATAGCCTTGTTGTTATTTGTTGATGATATGCTTGATGCAAGCCGAAGCATGGATAAAATCAGTAAGAAAATGACTCAGGTGGACAGGACAATTCAGATGAGGGATCAAGGAGCAGCAAAACAAATTATGGGCATGGAAGTATACAGAGATGGTAATGGTAAGTTGTGTTTGGAGTTCAATATGAACATTGTAAAACCAGTTTTTATCCCTCTTTCTTTCCATTATAAGTTTTCTTCAAGCATAGGGCATGTCTATAAAGAAGAAAATGTTATGTCTCATGTAGGTTTAGTAGGAGGTCTGTTGTATGTGATGAAATGGTTAAGACCAGATGTTTCACATGCTAATGATGTTGTCATATACGTGACAGATTCAGGTGTTGAAGTGAAATGGGTGCTTCAGCGTTTGAGAAGCATAAATGTCACCTATAATGATTACACTAAGATGGTATGTGATAATTGTAATGTGTATTGTTATACATGTGTCTTGGATAGAAGGAGATATATCACTAAATATGTCTCACAACACAGTTGTGGAAGACATGTTGTAGGTGGAGTGACCCCTCAGGAAATCCAAACTCGTGCAAGTCACACATGCGAGATCATGAAACCAGTTTTATTAGAGAAGCTGCAGTGGTGCTTAGCTTCTCTTGTCTTGTAGAAAAGGTGTTGAACAAAAGAAAGGAGCAAAGTATTAGGTTAATTATTGTCAAGGTGGGGATTGTTGGGATTTTGTGACAACAAATTCCTCTAATGATGGATCTGGATCCTATTATTCTGCGTTGGTTGCAACTAGATAGACCAAGTTAGAATATGAATAGGGATTATATTTAATAATCAATTTCTTGTAAATGTATATAAATACATGTAAGCCCATAGAGGCAGAGAGAGAGACAGAGTGAGAACTTGCTAGTCTGTTGTAATCTCCATGATCTGAATAATAAGACAACTGATGCCTATGCTTGGTAGACGTAGCCCAACGTTTGGGTGAACCACATGAAATCTCGTGTTTCTTATGTGTGTGATTGTTAATTATCATATGTGAATTGTGTTTTCCGCATTTGCAATTCTAACAGAGTTGACTTTCTCATAGTTGACTACATTTATTTTTTAGATTCTTACTCCTCTTTTTTATGTTGTTGTCAATGTCCATTATATTGGTTAACATAATATTTATTTTTAAAAGTTAGCATTATAAATGTGCATTATATTGGTTAAAATAATATTTATTTTTAAGAGTTGGCATTTCTAGTGTATGGATTTCAATTGGATATCAGTAAAATTAAAGATTTTAAGTTAAGATAATTTGAAGCAAAACTCCCATAAAATACTTGTCGTAGAATCCAGCGAGCTAGAATGAGACATCCTGAAACTCTCATGTGAGAGTCGTGAATCTTATGTTCCAGCATCCGCAAGTGTTCCACCAATCACTTATGTGCAATAATACTTTATAGGTGAAAACTGCATAGACCTCATTCATTAGAAAACCCATGAATAAAAAGACATAACTCACTCTTTGTAATTGATAGATTAATCAAATAGGAAATAAGAAATATATATTAACATTTTTCAATGAATTATTTGATAGAATTATACGCAAAACAAATTTAGATATTGCAAATGAATATGTCATTAAAACAAATTTCATATTACAATTTCGACAATAAATTTATAATTTCAACAATCGTGTTGAAATTGTTAAAAAACTTAAAAACTTGTTGAAAACTAAAAACAAAGTGTACAAGACATTCATCATCTTTACTTGTTAAAATGTCGATTCTGTTAGTCTAGATCACTAGTTTGGAAAGAACCATTGCAATCACCAAATATATTGCTGGAAAATTTTGGTTTTTTAATAGAATTTTGGTTTCAAAAGGACAAATCAAATAAAACTACAATTATATATAATGATTTCTAAATTAATTTAAATTGTTGGAGTTGTATTTTGAACAACAGATTCATCATTGAAAGAATATTTTTAATCTAATTTCTATCAAAATAATAAATAAATAATGGGATTTCTATCAAAATAATAAATAAATAATGGGACTGGACCGTATAGTACATTATTCAATACCTTATTGTATTGCATCAATATCAAGTAAGCAGATGGTTTCATATAAGCTGATGAAGCGACTAAAAGTTCCTAAGGGATCTTGAAAAAGACGACTCATCACATTACAGAACATGTAAAATAAAGATAAATATGATACAGATGAAGATTTTGTGTGAAGCTTATGTGTAAATAGAAATCATACAAATTTATTTTATTTGTATTTTCCATTTTCAAACTTGTTTTAACATAATTACGCTGTTATACAACACTTGTTGTTTATTGTTTTTAATTTAATTACGAGAAAACACTTATTAAAAAACATAATTCTTATACCATTGATTAACAAAAAAACTTGAATCTCTCTTAATTTTTATGCTTTTTAAATTTAATATCTCTTAATTTAAATGGTTTTC
>SNQJ01S0014489.1:38250-58347 GCA_010110895.2 Picea sitchensis | reverse complement strand
CAAACCGGACTCCAATACTTAGAATAGAGGGTTCATTTTCAAACCTAATAGTACCTCCTTCACAGCGATCAAATCAACAATTACACAAACAATAAAAAGAAACCACAGCTCCCTTTTAGACAACGATTTGATGAATCTCTCATATGAGGGTTTGGGATAGAACAACAACCCACGTAATTTCTTTTTTCATATCTACCTCATGCTCAACAACTGTGGCTTCTCCTCCAAGCTACCGTCCGCCCGTCCGCATCTTCTTTGAAGCCGTGCACAGTCCTCCACTCCACTTCACTTCACGCGCGTCCGCCTGCTCGATTTTTCAGTGAGCACCCATGAGAGGGGCTCTCAAATTGTTCACGAAAATCACGAGGAATCGTGAGCGATCCTCCTCACTTAACTCAACAACTATGATCTGAGGGTAGCCAAAAGTTCTTCTGTTAACTCCTCGCCTTTCTTCACCTTAGTAGTATAAGTGGCGATCTGATATGTAACGCAGGACAACAAGAAAATGAAACGCTTGTGGCTATCTAATATGAAACGTCGGACAAGCCAGAAAATGAAACCGGACAGCCAAAAAAATGAAACATTAATTATAGTTGGGTCGACCATCCAATATGAAAGCTTGGACATTTGAGGAGGAAACCTTCGAACAACTGAGTAAATCTAAACTTAGTAATCTCAAAGGTTAATATTAAAAGTGGCAATCATATAGTGTTACAGTAATTTTTTAATATGATTAGGTAAATGTTAAAAAGTAAACAGGTTAACCGATACATTCAAAAATATAAGGAAGTTATGAATAGTAAATCATATTCATTGATTTGGGAGGACGACTAAGAATATGCCAGCATCTTCAATTGTTAACCATCAGATTAAAATTTTAGATTAAAAGGTGATTAATTGTGCCTTTTAATTTTAGATTAAAAGGTGATTAATTAAATTTCAACTTAATTTATATTATCATTTACCATGACCATTTTAATCAAAATGTCCGACTTATACTTATATATACAATGAAATTTAGACTTACTTTATGTTATCATTTATCATCGCCATTTTAATTAAAATGGATGCCAAAACCATTATCATATTTGGTTATTGTAATTATTATAATATGGTCGAATATTTTTATATTATCACTTACCATTACCAAATATGGTTAAGAATTTTTTTTTTATTATTATAATGTCTTTAGAAAATATCATTAATAAAAATCCACCCCAAAACAGAACTTATTGTGATTATTAAGTATCATTAATCAAAATCCACCCCAAAACAAAACTGTCATTGTAATTATTATGCAGAAGGCATATTTAGGAACAAGTATTGTCCAAAACCTGTCAACAGGCAATACCTGTTGACCTAAACTACTGGTTTAGGCTCAACCTTATACCTGTCAACCTAAACCGCTGGTTGCACTGTGTCAGCTGTTCCTGCCAGGGATTTGTTCCCCACCGCCTCTGTTTTGCAAAAGCCCTTGTCGTCCTGGACCTTCGCAGCATAGCGAAGCACATGGTTTCCGGTGGGTACGGCAGTGAATGCGTTCGAATCTACGGGCAGACCAGAAAGTCAATAATCAAAGAATGTCTCAATAGAATAGGCGTCGAACGGCTTAGTACGAGCGATGTGCAGAAGATGAAATGGGAAATTCTCGACTTCAAGATCAAGAACTGGATACGCTCCGTGAGAATTGGGGTGAGGATTCTAATGGCAAGCGAGAAACGGCTCTGTGACGAGATTGTTTCAGGGCTTAATAACGTCCAGGATTCCTGTTTTGCCGAGGTTGTCAAGGGGCCTACGACGAAGCTTCTGGCCTTTGGGGAATCCATGGCCTTTGGAGAATCCGTGGCCATGAGCAATAGGTCAAGCGAAAGGATCTTTAGGGTGCTCGACATGTACGAGACTCTGTGGGACCTGATGCCCGACATCAACACCGTTTATTGCTAGGATTCGTTCGGCTCCGGGACTCAGCACTTTCTAATATTTCGGTTAATTATTTAACACTCCATAATTTTTTAACTAATTGTTTAGAAGTCAATAATCTTTTGACAAATTGTTTCGCAGTCCGCAAGATTATGACAAATTGTTTAGCAGTCCATAATCTGTTGACGAATTGTTTCGCAGTCCGCAAGATTATGACAAATTGTTTAGCAGTAGACAATATTTTGATTTCTTGTTTAACATTCCATAATATTTTGATGAAATCTTTTAGCAGTCCATGCTGTTTTGATTTCTTGTTTAGCAGTTCATTAAATGTTTAATCTTGCGGTATTTTTCGAAAAAAACCATCATATTTTGATTTTAATTGTTGAGCAGTCCATTGCATATTGATAAATTCGTAAGCAGTCCATGATATTTTGGTTATTTGCTTATCAGTCTATAATATTTTGATTTATTGTTTACCAATCATACTAAACTGATTTTCTTTGTCTGAGCAGGTAGATCATCTGTATCAATGCGTGAAAACATTTTTATAATTAAAAATATTGTTAATTTATTGTTGTTTATGAGTGCGTGAATGATTTTTCAAGTGATATTTTTTTATTGAACGTTTTCCTTATCCTCGCACCCAAAACAGAGTCATAGTCACTTGAAATTGAAATCATTCTCAGAGTAATAAACCAAAACAATTTCACGATCTTAAATATGTAGTGGGATGGATTCATTCACATATTAACAAACTAATTTTATATAGTAGTCACTTAAGTTTTAAAGTGTTAGTACATATGACACCAAACATTTTTACCCAGAATTATTACATTATCCTTCAAAAGTTTACATTTACATTGTTTTTTAAAAGTTTACATTTTTATTAGATTGCTAAATTTTTTATAATTATATTTATTAGTTTGCTAAATTTTATTTATTGTATTGCTTTTTAAAAGTTTATATTTTTAGTTTGTTCAATGAGAGTTTGTATGAATAAATGGAGGTTTTGTTAAAAGAGCATGTGAGTATTAATGTGGAACAAAATATTAATAAAGAGATATGACATGATAATATAGTTTGCAATACTCATAACATGGGACCTAAATCATCACTGGTGTTGTACTAAAGTGAGGGCTGAAGCAACCATATTAGCATAAGGACTAGCAACCCAAAGCTAATTTACATATTGACAACTTTTGGTGTGGTCAATGCTTATAAACCATGTTTGTCTCACAACTCTTAAACCTTGAAGAGAAGTATTGACGTGAAATGAAATCTTGATATAAGAATATGCAAATGTAGTATGGGTTGAAGTAGCACCTCTCCCTTGCATGGTTGTCGCTGCTTCTTTTAGGTTCCATTGCAATGGCCAACTGAGGTGATATTTCAACCCCTACCAGGCTCCATTAGGGTTGAGATTACATTAATTTGCTGCAAGTTGGAGAGTTGAAGGGTGGAAAACTTACAGGGTTTTATTTCTTCGGCTTAATTGTACATTCAATGTGGATTTAAAATTCATGGTTTTGATTCATAGTTATTTTGTTACAATCTCTAACTTTATCTCCTTGCCATATTTAATCCCCAACCTGTATATAGAGAAAGTTGTTCCATTAAGGCCTTTGTAGGGTTGGAGATTAAATTGCTCAGAAATTGAAATTGGACTTGATTTGCAGTGTTTTATTGACATAGGAGTTTTTTTCTAATGTTGGATCAAATGTGGACTCCATCGGAACGACTGTGTGGGGAGAAGAATATTGCTAACTACCATTGGAATGATTTCAATGTAAGACCAAAGCCATCTACTTTTTTTTTCTCTCTTTTTTAATTGTCACAACTTATATCAAATGAATTATTTGCTGGAGTCGAATTGAAATTCTCTGGACTCAGTTCCTTTGGGGATTTTGAGCTAAACCCCAGACATGAATGCCATGAAAATCAAATAGATTGATAATACTTCCTTAAAAAGTGCAAGTGGGTGCCCATGGTTTCTGCCTATTCTCACTTATGTATGGGCTACAAGTAACAATATTCTTTTTTTAGAAACTACCTTTTTTGAGCTTGAGTGGGTCGATCTTCTTGCTTTAGTTATATCCATACCCAATGTGCTGATAATGGAACTTGTAGGGATAGTGGTAAACTCCCATTGATATACAGTTGAATGAACCACATCTCAACCTACTCTACACGTAGCATTATTATTTCCCCACTTCCGATACCACTACTATCAACATGCATGCATGCCCTTGGAGAGGCAAAAGTTGACCTGTTATGAGGGATCACTCCCAACCACAACAACGTTGGCCAACCACTACAAATATGGAGTCTGGTAACGGGCTGAAGTAGCATCTCTGGCTACCTTGGCAGCTGCTACTTATAGCTATGTTGCAAGACAAATGAGGCGTCTTTTGATGTTTCAACCCTTACTGCAGTCCCTATATCGTTCAGATTAGATTAAATTTGCAACAAGCTAGAAAGCTGGCTGGCTTACATGCTTTTAACCCTGCATGAGTGTGCATCTCAAATTCATGATTGTAGCTTGTGATTCATATTCATACTTGTATATGAAAGACAAGTGGAAATTTCCAAGCCTAGGGTTTGGAGAATACTAGATCCATGAATTTTTACAAAGGTAAGAGGGGAGATTAAAATACATCCTCTTCTGAAAAGATAATAAGGTGTTGATGTGCCCTTTCCATGGAGCATGACCAACACCAAGAGAGATCAAGCAATGGATACCAAGAATTGGGCTTTGAGTAACCTTCTGGAGATCACTTCCTCTCGTGACCAACACCAAAGAGAGATCAAGGACTAGATCCCAAAGAATTAGGCTTTGATTAATCTCGTGGAGATCAGTCCCTCCCAACCAAAATTTGCAGCTTCATCTCTTGTGTAGACATAATCCCCAACCTGTACATAGTGGCAATAATAATTTTGTAGGGCTGGGATTAAATGACTCTAAAGTTTACTTTACTCGCTAGGTATTATTTCCAAAATAATTTTCTTCTAATATTGAATGGAATGTTCAATCCACCAGAACACAACCCATCTCTAGAAATGATGGGTGAGGTTTGTTTATGTTGTAAGTTTTGAAAGGGTGACTGTGTGGTGAGAAGAATTAGAGGAAATTGTCAATCGTCAGTGATTGAGAAAACCATTTTACTTTATTGGCAAGCAATATTGTCTATCTATATTTTCCTTTTCCTTGGTTCGTAATAGAGATATGCTACCTTCAAGTTGTGAGTAATTTCTTTGTAGGCATCCATGGTTGAGTTGATATCCTGATCATTGAAAAGATGGACTTGGAGGCATGATTCATCCACTTATTGGGTATGTTATGAATTGTCTTCGTTTTCTGGTGCGGTTGTTGCATGTCACCAACAAAATCCTGCAAGTCTATAAATGAAGATCTGCCTTTGTTCACGACCATTTTAGCATGCTTCCTCAGCTCCTGATCTTTCTTTCTCATGGTTTTTCATTCTTCCTCCACCAGAAGCATGGTCACTGCCCTTCTCACCACTTCTTCATCTGGCACACTTTTCAAACCTACACATATCCTTATGGCGACCCCCAGGCATTCTTCCAGAAGCTTCAAGTTATACAACTGATTTGCAAACATGGGTCAGGTGATCTTGATGCTTATCATATTATTTTACTTAATACTCATAATATATAAATGAAAGCCTTGGAAAAATTTAGAACTTTTCCTACAAACATAGGTGTGGTGAGTCTCTATCCCTTTGATGTATAGTGGATGACGAATTATCCTTAGAAATCATATAACATTTAAGTTGATTACTTGGGATAATATAGATAACCTATTTAAGTATATGTTTAATCGATTGAGTGGAATGATAACAATGCACTTAGTTATTGATGATAATCAATACTATTCATATGACTATAGTAATAAATATGAATTTGAATATTTTGATTAGCAACTATGAGTAGTCAATTTGTAGTTAGATGGTGATAGTTGGCACACAAAGTATTGGATGATGCATGTTGTGGATACTTGTTGTAGAAATTTAATTCTTGCTAATGATGCAAGTGGATTGGTGATTATTTGATGAAACTGACCATGTCAAGGAGGAATCAATGACACTAGAGTGGATTGGTGACCCCAACACCCATTTAATAAAAATTATAAACAAAATTTACTATGATTATAACATTTTTTTTCATATAAAGACTTTTGAGCTTCTTGCAAATGACATGACAAGTCTTGGCAATTGTTGTTGCGAAAATATCCATCGACTAGTAATCAAGTCCGTTTCGTTTCCACTGCAAAGAAGCATAGTTGCAACGATGTAATGTTATCATGCACTTATAAACTGGGGGTTAATAAGGGACACTTCCGACCTCTACTTTTAGTGCCCCTACAAAATATTTTTTGTCATCTAATTAAATGAGAATTACAATTTACTAGGTAAAAGGTACACTTCCAAAAGAAAATGTTTGTTGCTCTATTGATTCCATTAATGCAATTTAAAAATTTACAATTTTAAAAAGTAAAATTTTAATTCATGAACACAATCAAATTTTACAATTTCAAAATATATAATGTTACATTTAAAAAAACATTACATTGAGTTAAAGATAAATATAAAATAATCAATGGTAAACTCATTAATCTAAAGCTTAGTGAGTTATTGTACTATTTAACTAATAGCCCCTTAAGTGATCAATGTATATTTAATTGATAACCCTTTAAGTGATGAATCTATCAAATTTTGAAATTCATAACCAATGAAACATCAATCCTTACAACTCGTTCAAAACGAGAAAAACAATATATGGATAGTGTATTTGGGAATACCCAATATTGTCATCCAAATAAGAAATAGAATATATAGACCATGTATTTTGCATGCCCAATATTGCTTGAAAAACAAACACTGACACTTTTGAAAACTTTGCTCTTGGGTGTTCACAAAAAAAATGTGATATAAACTTGTAACAGAACCCAAAACAAAAATGGTTAAAATATTGATGTTTATAAAGGAAGTATCGTGATGAATATATGAAACTTGATCGATTAAAAAATATTCTAGAGTTTCAAAAATATCTATTATATACATTCTATAGACATAGTTGCACGACGTTGTCTAAACATTCTAAGTTTGTGTGCATTTTCCCATAAATCCCATGATATAAATATGATTGAAATCACATTTTTATGTTGCTTAAATCCAAGTGAAATAGCACCATAGTTTCTTTATTTTTCCATATATTGTGATATGAAGCAGCTCAAATTTTTGTATTGCAATCATAACATTGAATAAACAATTTTATAACGATTACTTTTTATGTTGATATATGTTTAGTATACCTTTATGCACTTATGATGTATGTGTTACAGTTTGTTTATTTGTGATATTATAAGTTAGGGTTCAATGCTTTAATTTCGTTTTTTTTATTGTATATTAAAATTCATTTAGTGAATTATAATGGTTTGGTTTTGATATTTGCAAATATTATTATTAAATTTTTTATTCACAAAAAATATGAGACCAAAACAAATTATTTTAAAATTTCATCATTAGCCACATCTTCATTATCATCTTTAAAATAAAATCATAACTTATATATCATACATAGCTTATAGATCAAGTTTTTTTAGTCTACTATTTACCTCTATTTTCAAAACTTACAATCTTTTCACCACCAACTTCAAATAAGATCATTTCAATTACAATAGTTTCACTGCTGAAGTCTACATAGGTGTATATACCCTACCCCTCTTGATTTAAACCTTTGACCTTCAATGACAAACTTTCCTCAAACATTCTTATTCTCCCTCTTAGTGGATATGCTAGTTTAGGGAACGCTCGATTGAACCGTCGCTGTAGATCCGATTTACACCAGGAATTTCATCAATGATTTGCTTACTCATTTTTATAGTATATATCTATAGTCCAACTGCTTAATTTTGCCTGCCTGCTCTCGATGAAACGCCCATGGTTTGTTCGTTGAATGAACTTACTGCAGAAAAATTTCATGAATCTATGAGGAAGACGAGGATGACCTGGCGGTAGCTTCGAAGACAATGGGCGAGTCAGCACGTGTTCTCGTCCTGCGTTCTTGTGGAGTAGATTTATTTAAATTGGTCAGGGAGCCGGCTTGATCTTGGTCCCTCTGGTTTCTCGTTGGTCATGAGCCGCCTTCTAGATCTATAGATTCTATTTTATGGTTTATAGTTAGTCAAGAAAGTTCGTATACTTTTAACTTTGAAGTGCATTGACGGAAAATTAGTTTATAATAAGTGAATTTCAATTCTTAATCTTTTTTAAGTTTAAAAACGTATAATACAATTAATACAATGTAAAAAATAAAGAAATGTTTTGTAATTTAAATTTTTAATTAATTGATAGGTTTTAAACAAGGGCAGCACGCTGCATGTATTGTTTCCAAAAACTTGACTTGTTAATGTTTGCATGGCTTATATAAATAATATTGAGACATTTTCTTAGTCATTTGAAAAGAATGCAAATCTGTACTTCCCATGATCTTTATAATAATTAAAAAAAAAAAAACATCTCAATGTTTTTTATATTTTAAAATATGACTTAAAAGTTTAAAAATTACTACATACAAATTTCTATAAAATTATACTAAAAGATTAAAANTTTACCTCATTTGAAAAAACAATACAATATTAGATTTTAACATATATTATAATACCATATTACATTATATTGCATTACATTATATTAGGTTTTTTTGTGGTTTTGTCTTTTCTCATTAATTTAAGGTTTTGAAATACGTGAAGGCTGCAATAACACTATCAAGTTATTGACCAATGAAAAGTTAAAAAAATACTATTTTTGTTTTTAAAAAAAATAATTTTTTTTAATTGTTATGTTGAACATTTAAATTGATATAAATTTTTCAAGTTAACACAAAACTAATATGAAAGTCAATGCTAACGCATTGCTATATACTACCTTCGGCAGTACAATAAGAGAATTTTTTTAATAAATAATATTATTTATAAAAAAAAAACAAATTTAAAATTAATATCCACAAATATTTTCTAAAATTGCTATCTTACATGTATTTCATGTGTACTTGTTAACTTTTGAATACTTAAAAAATAAAATAATAATTGATAAGACTCCTTAGATTGCTATCTTACAAATTTTACATGTATTGCATGTGTTGTTGCCTTTTTGAATACTTCAAAAATAAAATAATAATGAGAAGACTCCTTATACAGTAAGGTTATATTCATGCTATACAATAAGATTATATTCATGCTTTAATTTTGATGTGAAAGGTTGAATTAAATAATTGATTATAATAAATTTATATTTATTATTTAATTTAAAATGATTAATATTACAAATATTATGTTAAAATAACATGTTAAAAAATTTATTCTCACAATTTAATTTCGAAATTTTCTCCTATGCCTCTTTCGAATCTAGAATTTGGAAAGGAAAAAGTGCTAATAGTTGAGCTTAATGGATTCATTGAGGTTCGATAGTCTCATTTTTAATGGTTTTTTCTACAAAGGAAAACTTAAACCACACTTCCACCAAAGTTTATTTAAAAAACAATAATTCAGAAATAGTTTACTAAGGTGCATTATATAACCCAAGAGCTCTCACATAGAGATCTTATAAACTAAAACTAAAAAATATATATTAAATTAAATGAAGGAGAAAAAGTTTATTTAAAAACAATAATTCAGAAATAGTTTACTAAGGTGCATTATATAGTTCACTAGACCTCACATAGATACCTTATAAACCAAAATGTAAAAAAAATAATATTAAATTAAGTGAGGGAGAAGATGGGTTTGTGTCATTTAATTTAAATTAAATTACAGTATGGATTGTAATTTAAAATATATATATTTTATATCGGTACATTTCACATTTAAAACTTTATATTTAATATTTCAAGAAGAAATAGAAATCATAGAATATACGATACTAAAAAAATAATATTAAATTAAGTGAGGGAGAAGATGGGTTTGTGTCATTTAAATTATATGTGAATTGTAATTTGAGAGATATATATTTTATATCTCTTGAGAGATATATATTTTAACTCTTATTTCACTAAGCAAGCAACATATATAGAGTAATACTTACTTTCTTCTCTCAAAATGATTAGTAATACTTAATATACGAAACACCCTAGTTACTATTCATGGTGATCTCAAATAGAAATGAATGGTTACTTTTCATGGTGATATCATAAAGCAATGAATGGAAATATCCAATAGTCAAGGTTCCTCTTCTCTTTAGACATACAATATGTGAAAATCTATCTATTCCCTGCTGTTGTTGTTTGGAATTCTTAGCTTGGATTTCGGAGATGTGAACTCCCCCCCCTGAGCTGAAGCGAGGTGTTCAAGCTTCATAGCCAACTTAATACCTTCATAGCCAACTGAATACAACCTGTCCTAGTCTCTTGGTTAATAACATAGCCAACTTATCCTACTTGAACAACTCCCCTGTCTTGACTTAGCATAGACCCCGCTGTCTTGATTCCTACTCCTACTTAGCATAGACAACTTTCAACGGTTATGTTCTTCTCCAAGCTTTCATAATTTGTTATTAGCCAACTGATGAATGACATAAAGCTTATTGTTTGTGTTTTAGTGTTTCATAAGGCCGACCAACAAGGAGTCACCTGAAGCTTGTTAATGGGTCCTCCCCTCCACCTTTAGTAATGTAACGTAATGAACAAAGCGTGTACTCCACCTGAAGTGACATAATGATACTCCACCCCCTGAACTGATGAACTAACATACATGATGAGACGTAACCTGTAGTTTATAAAATACAAAGAGGGCATCAGTTCCTGTTTATAGTTCCTCTTGTGGCAAATAAATCCTTTTTGTGGTCTTCCTTATTCATAAACTCTTCCCAACGTAACAAGTGCTACTTGTCGCTGGACCAGGTTGACCCAAAGACTTAACAAGTGGAACCTGCACCTGGTGGTTTTGTTGCTACTGAACAAGCTCAACTAGAATAGGTTATTATTCTGACCTTTCCTACTTGTTTACAGACCTAATCAACTTGCTGCTTTCCTTGACCAACTTTCCTTGATGAACAAAACCAACTCTACTACTAAACATACTCAACTATGCAATGGTTCCAACTTCTTTCCCGGTACTGAACATGCACTACTTGAATTGGTTCCTACTTAACACTAACCTAATATCTCCGACTACGGTTGAAAGCTTCTCTAATAAAAGATAAGGTTGGTTGGTTGAGCTCGGATTGAGGAATAAGAGAAAGGCTCCAAAGACTATAAAAAGGTAAGTCCGCTTAAATAGAATCTAATTGGTTCCTACTACTTAATGATTACCTTTACTTTCAATCCTATACTTGCAATAATCAATATGGTATCTAATCTTTCTCTTCGTACTCTTCATAGTGAGTTACAGTCTAAAATGAATCTATTGGGCTGCATGATGCAAGGCGGTGAAGTGACTCCCAACTATGAACTATCAAATCCTAACCATGCAAGCTACAAGAGAGAAAATCCAAGCCATCAAAGACGAAATATCAAGGTAGGATGATGCTGATCAAAGAATCTCTAACCCTCCTATCGAGCTACTAGACTATACCTTCCTCCTCTGGGAGCTATCTAAAAGAAGAAGCTACAAAAGGGTAGTTAGTTCCATGATGTTCGATAGGCCCCAAGGTAGTAGGAAAAAAAGTGTTGCAAGGGAAACATACTATCATTTCTAGCTGACTCCCGCTAGTGATCCTCTTTCTATAGGACTAGCTAATCTATCAATAAAGAGTAGTTCCTATCGTTGTTATTGCCAAGCCATAAAGAACAAGTTACCATGTCTTGAGGAGTTATAGTAATGTTAGGGTTTAGTTCTCTCTAAGCTATAGAGCAGTTCTAGGTTGTTATCCTTTTACCTATAGAGTAGTTCTAGTTTCCTAAGTACCTAAAGAGGTTATAGAGTAGTGTCGAAGTTAGCTTTCTAATGAGTAAAGGATCCTCTTGATTTCGAGAGTGAACCCTACTATCTTTTATACCTAGTTCCTATTTAAACTATAGTTATCCTTCCGAGACAAGCCTAATAAATAGTCTTAAAGAGTTACCCCTTCTACTTAAAATATTAATATACTAAGAAATCCTAGCTAACAACTTTAGATCTTTTTATCCTACACCTCATAAAGGATATTCTACTTCTTCCTCTTATTATTTCCACACATTATAATACCAACTTGTCAAAGTAAAGATATAAATACTTAAACATACTGGAGGAATGGCATGAAATTGTTGCATTTCAGGTCGTGAACCAAAGACTAAAAATCCAAATGTAGCCATGATTTGTTTTCTTTCTTTTTCTCTTGCGGAGTGAAGTGATTTTTTTGTTTGTTTAAGAATAATAACTTTTAGTTCTTGTTTGTCAAAAGTATTGTTTCTTAGAAATTACTATTTCTTTTTATACGAAATTACTATTACTATTTCGTATTTTTTTATCTGTGAAATTCAAGTAAAAATTCAAATTCAAGCAACCTGCATCATATACAAGGTAACTATCAAGCCTGAACCAGAGAACCAAGAAGCCATATCCTGAATCCAACCTGAACCACTCTAGCCAAGCCATCAAGGAAGAAATAATAACAATTGTGAAATGAGGTGTTTGGGCATCAGATCACCACTACATACCAGCTTGATGAAAGACTAAATATGTAAGTGATGTTATAATACCATGCACCCTATGCCATATAAATGATTGATACCGCTTGCTAGTAATAAGATCATCTCGGGTTGTTCTAGCAAAGAGAATCTTGGTAGTAATGATGGGTATTGCTTGGTAGTGATGATAGGTATCGGGTAGTTCTAAGAGTAGTAAAGCTCATATGTACTAATCATATCATAGGGAATTATATCTGAACCAGGCATATCTAAACATAATGAATAGATCATTTGGGAATTATGGGAGCATGGCCACCCGACCGATAGGGAGGTCCACCTCCCCTAGGCAGAGGGGTCAATACCTAACTTAATCAATAGATCTCCTGAACATCACCTACTTGTTGTTGCTTGAATAACTAAACTCAATCTATCTTATCATTATCTACTTGCTACTTTACTAGGAAAATAAATCTATCTTATTGGGCTACGACTCTCTCTTCTGCGCTCTCCGAGCTATCTAATCAAATCAATATCTAATATGGTTGGGTTATATCCGGGATCTCTCTAATTAATATACAGTCTCAAGCTATCAAAGACTCTATATGGTTGGTCCCACTGGGTGAGGGTTTTACATCCATGTAATGAACCCACCACCAGGATCCCATGTAATGAACCTACTCCCTGGCCTACCTGGATCCCACGTGATTAACCTACTTACTGGATCATGGTAACATGGGAACATGCAAGATCCTCTGAGTGATAACATGGAGGTGGAACATGAAAGATGCTCTGAAATCTCTGATCGTTTGTATGTTGAGCATGTGGTTTCCCATTTAAGACTTCCTCCCCTGTAGAGAAGACTAATAAATGACATAAAGTAATTGAACCGTATGCCCCATTCCTTCACATGCACAAATTCACCTTTTTCGGCATCTCCCTAATAGCACAGAGAGGAATTTTCATGATACACATCGTCATCCTCAAAGTTACCCTGGCCTCCATGAGTTATCACCAGGATCGACCCACCAGGATTTTAGATGCTCAATATGAACATTTATCCACCATCATTTTAGTCTTAATCACATTTTGATTATACAGCTTGCCTAAAAAAGCACCTCAATCTGTCCCGACCATGTTCATTCCATGTTCATTCCATGCCAACCCATATAGATGAAATGGCCTCCCTCCATCATGACTTTAGAGGTTCAATCTCATTCCCCATCCATCATGAGATCTCTACGCGAAAGGGCTCCACCACACTATACGAGGATACACCAACCACATAACGGGTATGGTGGGTGTTCACTCATCGATCAGGCTCCACCACATGTTATAATCTCATGTTGCCTGTTCCACCACAACGACATGACGGACCAGGATGGACCTATTGTTAATGAACAACACCTGGGATTGCAACTCTAGTTATTCGACAATCTCTCTATTCTAAGCTCTAGTTCTGAAACAAGACTCTCAATATAAGATCTTTTTCTTCCTTCATCATAGCAGCCAAAGTAATATAGCCAAGAAAATATATTATTGTTCATTCGAGCAACCAGATTTAGGAGTAATAAAGTTGTATTATGAATTCCAATAGCGAGTTCCTGTTAATTGTCTAGTTACGAGTTCTATTTGTATCTAGTAATAGCTCTAGTAACGAGGAGTTCTCTTTGGATTGTTATATGTTCTTAGTGTCGAGCTTAAGTAGGGAATACATTTGTAAGTAAGTTAGGTAAGTAGGTGTTTTCATAGTGAGTACAATATATAGGGAGAGCCTTGAAACTTGATCAATAGTTAGTCTCTAATACATACTGACTAGTCTTTATCCTAACATAAGCTTGTTCCTAGTTCCTATACTTTATATATTACTTTCTATCTAATAATAATTTCTTTCTCATTCCTAAGCCCGAGATTTCATTTCTCATATAGACTAAGATATACTTCCTAGTCTTCCTATTCCTTTATATTGACATTCTATACTTCCTATCTCCTCTTCTGACTCTTAATACTTAAAATACATAATAGTGATTCTTAATTCTAGAGTCTACTCTTATTCCTAATATAAAGTATAAGCTATGGAGGGAGATCTTATAAATTATAAGTACAAGTATATCATTGTCTATTTATAGCTTATTGAGTGTTTAGTTATAGGTTAGGTATAGAATTGGACATCCTTCCACCATACACTAAACTTGGATCATTGTGAAACTCTACTCATACCTAAAGGTTAAACTAAACTTGGATCATTAGGAAATTGTCCTCATTCCTAAAGATTATCAATAAAAGTCTCAAGAAGCTTATCATTATTAAATATAATGTAATGTACATGCTACATACAAGGGTATGGAAATTATACATTATTTTCAAAAGATATTTGTGTAAATTTCATATTTTAAATGAAGTTCAAATTTATTATAACAACTTTGGTTATCTAATCATATAAATATATATTATTATTATTATTTATTAGGTTAAAATTAATTAGGTGATATTAAATAGCTTTGACAATTTCTTACTTAAAAGTCTAGAAGAGAAGGTGTGTTATATTTCAATTATACTTTGGAGTGTAATGGATATGACTAATATATCACAATTTTTGTTTATCAATTTATTTTAAAAGGGTTTTCAAGCCTTCAATTTACACATATGACATTGTTAATAGTTATTAACATCTAGATCAGTCCAATTCCACTAAAACTTTTCGAAAAGTGGAATCACCATTTTCATTTCTATTTTGTTTTTAGATTATGCATAAATAATATTTTATTAAAGTTTCATGTATTTTATAATTATTTTATCTTTTAGCTTTGGTCTACATAGAACTACTACTTTAAAATATTTTGAAGTGATAGATATAAGTAGCGTTGTTGCTAATTTCACTTGTATTCATATTAGATTACTTTATCATCTAGAAATGTATGTAATATTATTAAATCCGAGAGTCCTAGAGTGTGATTTATGCATTTTTATATATAGTTTATACTCGAGACTTCAAGTTAACATTTAGTACATAATTCCAACAATTTACTCTTTGAATTACATACTACATTATGTGATTTGTTTTGCACTAAACTACACAAAATTGTAGCAAAGCACAAAATATTCTTATACAAGTTCATTTCCATAGAGCATGGAGAGTCTAGCATGTACATGTACTAGCTGCTCACTTGGAGTCCTATAAAAAAGAGCTCATAAGAAGTTCTACAGCACAAGGCCTCACTAATTTGTTCATTATCTAGTCATGAGGATAGTGAGTATACATGCATCTATTTCATTAGTTTTAGATTGATTTTGCTTTGCACCTTATATAGAGATGAAAATTAAATAAAATAGTTGAAAGGAATCTCATCAAATATCATATAAATACAAGTGGAGACTATCGAAAGGTTTCCATTGTTGTGATTTACACACTATGAGGAGATAAAGGTATGGTGAATCATGGCATTAGTGATGTTGCAATAATAAAATATTGTTGTTATGGAAAATTTGTGCTCTGCACTCATGTGATCGGATTTTGACATAACATGTTTTTCCTTTTTTAGCGTATTTGATCGGTAATACCCAAATTACCTTACTTCGCCAGAAAACTAAAAACCTACCAGAAATGTTGAGCTCAACAGATTGAGGCATTTTCTAGCGGAATTGTTATTAATACTCTTCCACAAAAGTTAAATTCCAACCCTATAGTGGAAATGTTCATCCGATTGTCTTTACAAATATAATTAACAATATAATACTAATCCCAACCATTATCATTAAATGTTAGCCATGATTTAAACATAAAAAAGAACACAAACATATAATAAAATATTATAATATTTTATTATAATAAATTGAAAAACAAACTAGGGACAAAGAAAAGTAAAAAAAATAACACAATTTCAAAAGTCTCACAATAGACAAACAAGCTCTGATGTACATTTCAATTCATTGCAACTATAATGCAGACAAAACCAGCGAGACATTCATTAGAATCACAAAAACCGTCCTAGGACATAGAAGACAACACTACTCATGACATCTGAACCTCAAATTTCAAATACAATGCACACACAAAACCTCTTCCTAGGATTTCAATTAGTGTTCAAACATAGAATAGTATACCATAGTCTTTATAATCATGGAGATATAAGGTAAGGGCCGTAAGAAAAAATTATATCAAAAACTCCCTTATTATGACACTATATATCAAAAAATGGAAAAACAAGACACTCATTTGAAATCAAAACAAAGATTAGAGAAGAGTAGAATGCGATGCAAAAATTAATAACAGAGTTCAAAGACTTTGTAATAGATAAAAATAGGGATAAATAACAGTGAATGAAATAAATGCGTACCCATCCAAAAACTTGAATGTTTCTTGATTGACATAGGTCAGAGAAATCATAGTGAATGAAGTAAATGCACACCCATCTAAAAAATTGATTGTTTATAGATTTGACATAGTCCAGGTATCACATCACATAGTCTACAACGTAGTTTAAACATTCTACCTTTTGGCTATTTTCTGGTGACTTTTTCCGTTTGATTTTTCCAGAAATCTGGTGAGGAATGGTTGGAGAGATGCTTTTTGTAGACTTAAAAATTAATATGTAATACCCCCTGAGCGGGCGAATGGGAATGCCGAAGTAATTTGAGAAGAAATTTCATATTAATGTTGTTAATTGGATTCATAAAGATATTACAATTAAAATGATTATATTTAAGGTTGGTTCATTATCATGATGAAAACCTCTTACTATAACTCTTAAATTGATGAAAAAATTATATGTCTTGAAAAGAGAGTGTCAGTCTAGACTCAAGAACTTGATATATATTCTAGGTTAAATTCTACAAGTAAATGTATGATCTTTAAGCTATGAATTTATTTTAAAGATGATGATGAAGATGTTGATAATGATAATAATGGGGTTTAAAAATCCCTAGTTCAATTTTTCTATGTGTTGGCCATTTTTAAGGGGATATTAATTTTGCCTAAAATCCTCCTAGAAATTGTTGGATCTACACTAATTATTTGACTAACAATAAAATAATTATTTGACTAAGTTAAATAAATATAATTATTTTTATAATTTTAATAATTATTTAACTAAGTTAAATAAATATAACTATTTTTATAATTTTAATAGTTATATATAATAATTATTAAGTCTATATTATTATATTAATTAGTAATATATTAATATGGTGATGATAATGATGGTTAACATCCAAATTTAATTAATAAAAATAATTATAAAGGTGTCAATTGAATAACACTTGAATTTAATTTAAGTTGTTTTGTGATGACATGTATTCTTAACAAATAAATTTTATTCTTATAAATTTGCAATCAAATTTTATCAATTTTTCTTATAAGTGAAGCCTATATATAATAAATATTATTAATAATAATATTTTTTTTGTCATTATTCTTTACATTATAGTGCAAGGCTTTGATCATTCCCCACTATCTTAAGAATCTTCATTTAGAGTATAATTCCATGGATTTTTTTAGTGAAACTTAATTTTACCTATGGTCATGTTCAAAATAAATACTCACTTATAAAGATGTATCAAAGTTATGAATAATTATTTTGGCTAAATATCTCTATATTCTAGGTCCTATTACAATATAGGAACATTAATCCTTCTATAATAATACCCCTTCCTTAACCCTATCTACAATAAATGACTCATTTTGTAAAGACAAAACACATCTATGAAATCACATTTTTGAAAAAACATGTTAGAACTATAACACTATCCCTTCTACTAAGTAATCCCCCATCCTTGGCTCCATAGGAAATAAACACTCCCATTGGGATCCCATCTAATATAAAAGACACCATCTTATTAAAAACATCCTTTGTGAATATGCTTGAGAGCTATGAAATCCTACTATAAAAAACTTCCTTGTGGATATGCTTGAAAGCTATGAAATCCTCCCCTTGGGGTAGACAATCTAAAACCATAAAATCATTCTTTCTTCTAAGAAACTCACTATCCTTAGCATTAAAGGACTCCCTTGCACATATGTGTAATCCACAAACTCATAACATGGCACTTGAACAAATTAAACATTAATGGAACAATAATAGCATTTAGATTATAAGCCAAGTCTAAATTTGTATGTAGCAAATCAAGCTATCTTTTGGAATGTTTTTTTATTCTATTTATTTTTGTGGAAATTTTCAAATTTAAAATTTAAAATGTTGGAATTGTTATTTCAATGAAAATGGATATTAACAAATTCATTTGTAATATGAAAAATGATTAAGTTTCAATTTTTCACTATAAAAATTGTGATTTTTCAGATTTGGATTTCTTGTTTACAATATTTCATTTTCATAATACACATACATGTTCATAATAATGTTTTTAAAAAGTTAAAAAAAAATCAATTTTAATAAAAATTAAAAAGTATTAATTTTAAAAGATAATTAAAGAGATACATGTTAATTATAATGTTTATTTTAAATCATAAATTTTCCAAAAAATTAAAACAAACAAATATATATTAATAATATTAAAAAAATCATTTTTTAATAAAAATAATTTATTTTTTTTAAAAGATAATTAAACAAATACATGTTAATCAATTTTTTTTTTTTAAATAATCAATTTTCCAAAAATTTAAAACAAATAAATATATCTATTATATAGTAATGATATTCAAAAAAAATTTCTATATTAATAATATAATATTTAAAGAAATTAAAATAATTTTTAAGATGGTTCAAGAATAATAATAATTTATTCTACCATGTGAGAAAGTGAAAAAAAATAGAATAAGTATGGGTATGGAATATATTTAGAAGTTGATGGTAACTTTGTGTTGGTTTGCTTAGGTAGTCTTTCAATTATACATGTAGATGAATAATTCCTTATAATAAAATATTTAACATTCCTATAAGTATTATGTGATGGAAAAATTATGTTACCATTAAAATACACAATTATATTAGATTTGTTTTTAAAATTAAAAAAAAAAAAATTGATAAAATATTTCGATGGATTTTTGATATTTTATAAAAATATATTTGAAAACCCAATCCATAAATTGACCCATTCTCATAAATTTAATAATAAATTGACCCATTCCCATAAATTTAATAAAATATAAACTATTACACTAAATTGACAAACCCAAAATGGGAGGTTTCCATAGATTTTCCAAATCAAAACAAAGATGGTCATAGATTTTGCTACTTCTTCGCCAGTACAGAAGTCAAAAACGTAAGTTCTAGACAGGTAATTTGTTAACAACCATATTTGAATGTCCCTGCCATTCATAAATGCTCCAGTATTGACCCTTCCCATCAATCAATGCATGCTTTCATGCTTCTTCTCACTCTGGAACCTGACTGCCTACCGACATTATTGTCTCGCTACAAGCGCCGAAGCAGGAAGGCGCAGGACTTTCCTGAGAAAATTATGCACCAGTTATCATCAATTCATTATTGTACCCAGCAAGAAATCTTAATAATTATCTGCAAAATGGAATGTCTGACATGATTATTATATTTGCGCAAATAGGTATATGATAATCATATCTTACATATTTTCTATGGT
>SNQJ01S0014488.1:359894-375747 GCA_010110895.2 Picea sitchensis | reverse complement strand
ATATATATATATATATATATATATATGATTTTTTTGTTAATTTTCTCTTCTAAGAGGTGCGACTCATTGAAGGGGTGTTATTATGAAGGTGGCCGACAGAGGTGACAGAGGCAGACTGTCGTTGTTTACAGGACAGAGTCGGGGTATGGGGGTTATGACAGGGTTAGTGGTTACGAGGGCTATGGGTGAGGGTTTACGGTGGCAGGGGTTACGGGGGTAGAGGGAGTGGATAGGTAACGGTAGTCACGGAGTCGGGTTGTGGGTTACGAGAATAGGAAAAGGTTACAGAAGTGAGCGGTGGGGGAGTCAGGAGTGTGGTCAGGGGAATCTGGGAGTGTGGTCAGGGAATGGGTGTGGTGACTGGTCACGGGAGTGGGTGCAGGTAGGGATTGGGTTGCGGAGTTGGGGTGAGGAGCGGACATGATTTTGGGGGAGGGTTACGGGGAGGTGTGGGTTGGGAGTTACGGTCGGGACATGTTTTTACGGGAGGTAACGAGGGGGGAATGAATCAGGGAATGGTTACGGAGATGAGGGGACGGGAATGGAGAGATGAGGGAACGGGAAGGGGAATACGAGAGATAAGGGAGCGGGAAGGGAAATACGGCATGGAACGGATATGGGGGTAGGAGGAGTTACGGGAAGAATTTGGGGAAGGGACGGGAGATAAGGGAAGGAATGGGGGTTGAAAAAGGATTAGGGAATTATATATATATATATATTTTTTTTTAAAACACTGGATGGGAATTGGTTGGGAAGAAGTTATGGGAGGGGGGGAGAACCAATCTGCTCTGATACCAATGTAATAAATAACCCGGTATGCAATTCTATAATAATGTATAAAATATAAATAATTGATAAAAGATGATGATTACAATTGAGAATGAGGGCTTGTTTATATACCCACACAGGGGTGCCCTTTCAGCACTAGACATGTCTTTTTGAGAACATGTCCTTTCATTATTAATAATTACTATTTACTAACTAACTATTTACTAATTAATTATTATGTTATGAACATCTTATTTATATATATTATGTTCATAACAGATTCTTCCAGACCATTTCCTTGTGGGTAGTATGCTGTGGAACGACCCAACAGAATATTATATTTCTGGCAAAAGCTGACCATTGCCATAGATTTAAAATCCTGTGCATTGTCTGTGACTATCTTTCTAGGACAACCGAATCTAGACAAGATATTTTCTTCTAAGAAGTCTATAACTACTGAATCAGTAGCCTTCCTTGTTGGGATGGATTCCACCCATTTGGTGAAATATTCTGTAGCGATCAAGATCCATCTGTGTTGGGCACTTGAATGAGGATTAATCTCCCCTATGAAGTCTAGTCCCCATTGCTGAAAAGGATATTCTATCTTGACTGGGACTAATGGCATCGCTGGTAACTTATGTTTTCCTGCAAAGAATTGGCAAGGGCTGCAAGCTCATACCTTAGCATTAACATCTGGGAAAATTTTAGGCCAGTAATAACCGGCTCTCAAGATTTTATATGTTGTAGCTTACCAAGCGTGGTGTCCTCCACAGACTCCTTCATGAAATTGAGCTATAACTTTTTTTGTTTATGATTCGATCAGACAGACTAGGAGGAAACCAAGCGGGTCTTTCCAGTATAATTGTTTTTCAGAAATACAGTACTTGACTGCATGCAGCTTTAGCGTTCTAGATTTGGATGGGGACAAGTCAGTTGGACATTTCAAAGTTAATAAGTATGTTACTATGTCTTTGTACCAATTCGATGACGTGAATTTCTCCTCGATCCTGTTTTCGACTATTTGGTCCTCAAGTTCATTCACGTCTATCCATCCTTCTTCCTCCTGAGCATTGTTTATCCCAAGAGCCCTGAAATTGGATTCAGCTAAAAGTTTAGCTAAACCCTGTCCTTTTACCAATTTGGTCGGTTTAACCTCCAAGTCAAACTCTTGAATTTTTGCAAGCCATCTTCCTCTTTTACCATCACTGTCTGCTTGAACCAAGATATCTTTTACAACACTAGTGGGTACATATGCAATCACTTTAGAATGTAAAACATAAGTTCTGAAAGATTTCAATGCTTTTACCATAGCATATGCTTGCTTTTCTGTTATATTGTATTTGAGTTCAACATCTCGGAGACTTTTGCTAAAGAAGGCTATTGGTTGCTCGAAACCTTCTTCGTTCTTCTGAAGGAGTACGACAACAAGCGTGTGTTCAGAGGCAAATGAAAAAATAAGAAAATCTTTGAGATAATCTGGGCTCGCTAGTACTGGTGCCTCACTTATAACCTTCTTAATATGAGCAAAGGATGCCTTAGCTTCTGCTGTCCACTTTACTTCACTATTTTTTCCTAGCATATCTGTAATCAATTTAACAATTTCAGCGAAGTTAGGAATAAATCTTCTCAAGAAATTTATTTTTCCTAAAAATGATTGAATTTCTTTCACATTCCTAGGAATAGCTATTGTATCTATAGCCTCTACTCATTTAGGATCAATCCTGATTCCATTTCGGGATACGATACGACCCAACAACTTACCTTCCTGCATAGCGAAATGAGACTTTTTAGGATTTAAGGATAGACCAAAACTGCGGCATTTTTCAAATTCCGATTTTGAAAAAACAGTAAGATCATCCAAATAGATGACTGCAAACTTGTCCCGTTCGCCGACGAAAGAAATATCCATTGCGCATTTAAAAGTAACTCCTGCATTCATTAGTCCAAACGACATTTTATCATACATAAACATGCCCCAAGGAGTGGTAAATGTGGTTTTTTCTTTGTCAAGATCACGGACGACAATTTGATTATAACTTGAAAATCCATCAATCATGGACATTCTATTAGCACCTACTACTTTTTCAAGAACATGGTCCATTTTAGGTAGAGGATAATTATCTTTGAGAGAAGATTTATTAAGATTCCTGAAATCAACACATAATCTGATTTCCCCATTTTTCTTTCTAACTGGAACTAGATTAGCTACCCAATCAGAATATCTTAGGGGAACAATTATCTTAGCGTCCAAAAGTTTTTTAATTTCTCGTTCAATAACAGGTAATAAAATAGGGTTAAATTGTCAGAGTTTTTGTTTGAAAGGTTTGACACCTGGTTTGAGAGGTATTTTATGTTCAATTACAGAAGTGTCATATGTTTTCAGTTCTTCATACGACCATGCGAAAATATCTTTATATTTTATTAAAAGCTCCGTGTATTTTCTTTTGTTTTCTATTGATAAATATTTGGATAGTTTAACCATTCGGGGGTTATCTTCAGTTCCTATATTACAATCTTCAACCTCCTCTGGTTGGGGTTGTAGAGTAGTTTTAGAAGGGATGTCCTCTGGATTAAAAAGTCTTTCCAAAGGGATTAGACCCTTGGGGATTTAGTTGTTCTTGAGAACAAGCATTCGGTGATTTGCAATTTTATCATGAAATTCTTTAGAATCCTCCCCTTCTTGCAAGATCCAAATAGGATCATTTTGATTCTCCTGATCGGTATGCATTTCTGAAAATTCATCTAATGATTCTAGAAACTTTCGAAGCTGCTCATCATCTTCAAAAACCTGCCAATGTTGTATATTATTTGGTATTGAAGGGCGATGTCTCATTTGTATATGATATTTTAAATTAAAAGCAGTCGAGGGTGTAAAAGTTGATGCAGCTTTGGCTAAAGCATTAGCCTGTTGATTCTCGGATCTTGGGATGAAATGAAAATTCACAGAAGTGAAGAAGTTCTCAATTAAATCCCAAACACAATTCCTATAGGACCGTAATCTAGGATGCTTAGCCTGATATTTTTGATTCACTTGTTTTATAATTAACTCTGCATCACCAAATACTTCGAGTTTCTTAATTTTCATCTTTCTAGCAGCTTCTAGTCCTAGCACTAAAGCTTCGTACTCACATACATTATTTGTACAATCTATATACCACTGGAGCCTATATGAAAAAGGAATAACAAATTGATCATCAAGAGCGATAAGAAGTGCTCCTGCCTCAGCTCCAATATAGGAGGAAGCACCATCAAAATACATTTTCCATATACCAGTACTATATACATTTTTCTCTATTTCCTTTTTTCAATTTTTTCTTCTGTACATTTATCATCTACATCTACTTCAAAATCATCATCTAAAGATAATATGCAATTTCCTAAATCTTGGTCGGAAATATAAACTGGATGATTTTTAGGGTTTTTCGGGTCAACTACAGTAAATGCTAACCTAGTCTCTCAGTAAAGACGAGTGAATTGGCCTCCGAAAACTAGAATTGTAGCATAAGTCATATCTAGCTGGAGAGATCCTCCAAGCTTAGCGCCCCATGATCTAGATAATAACATACCATATTTTGGGGGAATATCAACGACTACTACATCCATAAGAATAGTTTTAGCAGGTATTTGAGCCAAACCTACCACTAGGTCTTTAATCATACCTATACATTTTACTTTTCTCGAATCAAAAGAATATAAATCACCATAGGGTCTTATGATTTCAAGACCAAGTTTTTCCATTATTTCCTTTGGCATGACATTGTGGGAAGCTCCGGAATCCAACATACAGTTATGGAGAAGGTGATCAAACAGGGTTAATGTAATATAAAAAGAAGCCACTATGTCTCTTGCACCTTCGACGTGTGGACCAAAGACTAAGATAGGTTTGTCATCCTCTAAATTAATAGCATCAGCCTGGCTTTCATCTTCAGAAAAATTAATCATTTTAGCGATTTGTTTTCTGTATACAGGATTTTTAGCTAACTCAACAAGGGGAATAGGAATTTTGATTTTATTTATTTCGTTTTCCAAATTAAAGTTTCCTAGAGCCTTGTCATTTTCGATGTTCGGGGCTTCCATACCTTTCTTCTCAATTTTGCATTGAGATGTGACCTTGTTTTCTTTTATTGGAGCTTGTGTCTTCACAGGGGGTGTTCCTACTGGTTCTGACTATACAGGTAGTATATCTGCTGTGTTTCTTTTTGCAGACTATTTATCTGCAACCTTTGGAGTCACCTCATTAGTTTCATTTATAGGAAAACTATTTTTTGTCGGAACATTTGGGAGATTTTTATTTCTTGATCTCAAATTATATTTTCCCTGTAATTCAACAATAATATCATCTGCAATATTTTGATATGTGAAATCATCAGTAATATTATTGCTAACATGTTCTTCCGATGTACTTTCTTTACTCAAAKATGCTTCGTAATCCTTTCTAGACAAATAAGGGGATTTATTATCATCGCCAAGATTACTAATATCTTCATCGATTTCTTCAAAATCTCCTAAATCTTCTTCTTCGATGTAGTTTTCACTTTTAAAAGGTGTTTGAATTTTTTGATCTTCATTTTTAATTATTTTATGTGGTCCCTGAGGTTCAGGATTTCTTCGAAAATCTTTTCTGGGGAAATTATCTCTTTTCGATTTCTCTAGTTCCATTTTCGAGATCTTGTTTGAAATTTCTCGAATGACCCTAGCCATTTCTTCTATTCTATCTCCAGAGGATTTTTCTGACCCTGAAGGTCCACCTTGTTCTTTAAATTTTTTATTTTCTTTGTTTCCAGTTTCGGTCTTTCCTTTAAGTTTCCCTGACGCCATCATATTAGATTCAATTTCAAGCACATCATCCTGCATTTTGGTGAGATATGTTGATCTCCTCTCTCTCAATAATAAAGCAAAGTCGGGGTCAAAAGCACCAACAAAAGTCACTTTTGCTGCAGGTTGTGAAGGTCTAACTTCAGCTGGAATTTTATTATACAACTTATTGAACCTCTGTGTGAATTCTAGAACTGACTTAGAATTTTTCTTTCTGAGGGCTTCGAATTTGGTTAAATAGTAGAGGTGATCCTTCCTCTCTCCCCATTGTATAATAAATGCACTTTCAAGTTCTTCATAGGATCTCAAAGATCCAGCCACTAGGGATCGGAAGCAGGTCCTCACCTGTCCCTCGAAAGTTTGAACAAGTAATCTAGAATAAACATCTTCATGTTCTATTCCGAGTATGTCAACAAATTGATCAAAAAAGTTTATATGTTCTTGGGCAGTCAAATCACCTTCCCCTATAAATTTTGGAAGGCTTTTCATATAATTCTCAGGGAGATCATGAAGAGGAACATGAAGAATGAGGGGAGCATATCTAGCAGCCACTTTAGCGAAAATTCTAGGAAGTGGTACTTGACCACCTCCAAGAGCACCACCCCTAGCTCCAGCACTTCCTTGTGCAACCATGGTTAGATTTGGGACTGAAGTTTGGAAAGTGTGAGGAGAAGATTCTCAGAAATCTGGAGAAGAAACTTCAGGAAAAGAGAAAGTATCAAATGAGGGGGGAAGTGAAAGTGATCTTTTAAGAGTTTCTGATGAGTTTGATTGCGTAAAGTTAGGCTGATCTATAATATATGTGGATAAAAAGATTTGTTTAAGTGATTTTCGTGATTTTAAATTTTTTTCCGGATCGGAGACTGGCGAGGTCTGTTTACTATCTGGGTTTTTTCTGGTGTTCTTGCGGCTACTAGCCAGTTTATTTAGTGTGGAGTCGCCAAGTGAAAAATATTTTAGCCTTAGAAGGTTTTCTATTCTTGTTCATTATCAACAACAGAAAAAGTCAATGTCGTTCTTCCCAGGGAAAAGATTCGTTTCTTCGTTCCCCGACAACGACGCCAAAAAGATGTTGTTCCTGAGTTTATGTTTTAAGACTATAAAACATACCGTCAAGGCATCCATAAATGATTTAAAGAAAGGATTTTGAAATAAAGAATAAAAGAAAGATCAGAGCAGATTCAGTTTCTCAACTGCCTCTGTCTTGCTTCCTGTTGTTCTTGGATGCTAATGTCTCGTTCAATAGCAGCCCATGATCTTTCTAAATCAACCCGGTTTGTTGCTGTTTGTAAAATGGTATTGAATAAATTTAAGGCGATACTGGTTTGATCCTGTAGGCCCGGTTCAACGTTGGGTTGTCTGCTACTAGGGACAGTCATGGATGATAAAACTTTAGTTGTTTATAAATGGATTTTAATTAGTTTGTTACTTCATATTTCCAGAGATGAGATCAAAGAAAACAATTTTAAAATCTAAAACAGTAATGTAAACACATTCAAGGCTGTTTCCTGGTTTTGTAACAATTTCGAGAATTGTAAACATCAAATAAACACTAGAGAGAAACATAAGGCTTTAATCAAGAAAGAATCTTATATTTCGATAGACAATAATGAAAGAAAAGACGAGGTTTCTAACAAGGGTTAAGTATTAAGGAACAAAAGCTTCACAGGTCTTGAAATTACTAAAAGCAATTTCAGAGGAAAAACTGTAAATCATTTGACATCCAAACCAATCTGAAATATAAATCAATGATGTATATAACTTCAAATCGATTTACTTATTAGATATAACATTAAAAGGAAAAATTCAACAGAGTATGATAAACAGGGGAAGACACATAGTTACAAAATTGTAGGATCCAGAATCTCGTTTGTGATTTATATTTCGATGTATTTCCAAACTGATATTACAAAAATGGCTCTCTCCAAAATTTCTGAAGCCCCTTTTCCGCCTCTAGAAACTATATTTATACATTTTCATCAAGTTTTCTCGTTGGTCATTAACCAACTTCCTAATATTACGGTTACATAAAAATAATGTCAACCGTTTACAATTTCTTTTTAATTTCTAATAATAAAAACATTTAAAAAAGGTTTCAAGCTTGCATTGACAAACTTTCTTTTTCTGCATCAACACAGTGAACACATTTTCCCAAAAAATTTACTAAGATCCTGGGAGCTTCGGGTATCTCATTTGCTTCAAATGAGAAAAATCTCCTCTGTAATTCGAGCAACCGACTTTCTATCATTCTTTCTGTGAATTTAACAGTTTTCAACTTTAAACTCGAAGTCACCATCCACTTGTTGATCTCTGTGATGTTTATCAATTTGATGTTTGAAATCTCTGCTTTCTTTTCCTCAATCTCTTCTCTAAATCTCAGCTGATGCTTGGCTATATTGACTTCACCTAACAATCCAGAACAACCATCTGTTCCGATATTCAATGAATCTCTTTCAAAGAGATCGAATATTCCTTGGCAATATTTATTGACTTCTCTTGTGATTCATTTATATTCAACCAATTTTGATTCCCACACTTTAATCATTATATCTCCTTTAACCTGTTCAAAAATAGATAATTTCTGAGTCTTTCCAATTTCTTCCTTTGATGAGGAAGCCACTGCTTTCTGAAAGGTTGTCCTAGCTGCTTTCGCCTCCCTTTCTTTCTGGAACACATTCTCCAAAGATTTATTTGATTCTTGAAGATAATTCTGGATTACTTCCAGATTCGACAACACTTTTTGTTGTTCCTCCTCTATTCTTACATATATCTCCGATACCTGTGTCCTGAAATTTTCAATTTCAACTATCTGGTTAGCAATAGAAATAATCTTATCTTGCAAATTTTTGTTTTCTTCTCCCAGCTTTCGAACCTATTCCTGTGTGACCTGTATTAACTGTTTTGCCTCATCCAAGTCTTTATTCAATTTCTGGATCTCTTTCATATCCTTTAGTCTATCTTGTTCTAGACCTTTCTGTATTCCCCAACTAATATTTCTTTCATTTTCTTTTATTTTGTCTTGCAACTGGATTATTGTTTGATCCTTCTATTCAAGCATAGTTGTTAAATTACCTACAGAATACATGTTTGCTGATGCTATTGTACCCATTGCACCTGCTAATTTTGTAGCAAACTCTCCCTCTTTGAGTTTCTTTCCATCTAAGATAACTCTATGCTTTTTAATCGTTCCTTCTCCTCTTGGATCAATTTCCTGTTTCAAGACTGCTCTTTGCTTTTTGCTGAAAAAATAATCTGATGGGGGGAATTTCATCTCTTGAAATCGGCTCTAGATCACTGACATATAAAAATCTTTCATGGGGAGTTCTGAATGTCGAGTGTAATGGAGTTAAAGAAGTAATCGGACTACCAAGTTCAGTTGAAGTTTTTCCTCCTATTTTTTCTGGAATTGATTCTGGCTCTTTTCCCTTATCCATTCCTGATTCTTTTGTTTGAGAACCCTCTGCGTCTTGAGAAGGTTTCTCAGTATTCTTCGACTTACCTTTGTCATCTGGTTTACCCTGAGTATTATTTTCAAACCCTGGAGGGGTTTCTTCCTGTTCTAGCGATGGGGTCGAAATTTCACCCTGTAAAATTTTAGGTAGGCAGCTTCGCCTATGACTTTGAAAAGATGCAAAGCCAACCTGTGAGTCAGGTGAAAAAGCCTGGATTCTRTTCAACACTTCTTCATAAGACTTAACATCTTTAAAAATATCATCATAAACAGATACCTCATGTTCATATGCCTTTAAATTACAATGAATGTAATGCCTACTTATTATTTGGTAGGGGTCGTATTTTTTGTGCTCAATATTTACTAGCTTCACTTCTTCCAATGACTCGGCCTCTACCTTAGAATGACCTAAATTTGATAAAGTAAATTTCCCGACATGAACAGGGAAATATGGCCATGCTTTTTTCTGAAGTGCATTTAATTCCAACCCAATACCACCCTTGGCTAACTGATGAGCTACTTCTCTGCATATCAATCTGTTTGGTAAGAATTTTGGGAGTGCGTGAGGAGGAATGGAACATCCATAGACCCTAACATAGGAAAAATTATCCTCAATAAACCAGTCAGCAACAGATTTAAGACTTTCTATGACTGCATTAGAAATGCGAGGGGGTTCGCATCCAAAAAATAATTTGTGCATAGGAATAATGACAAAATGACAAACTTCGTAAAATGATTCTTTAACATTTTCTTCCCAGAGGGTTGAGTGGTATTTATGACAGGCTTTGGGCAGGAAACACTCCAACTCCAATTCATTAATGGAAATGGGGTCATAAAACAGACGACATCCATAATATATGCAGACATATAAAAAGACACTGGTTGTCCCTTTGACTTGTCTGCTTTATAATTTAAAATTTCTTGCGTCAGGTTATCCGATAAAATTTTATGCCAGTTAAAACCATTCCCATTTGAAACTTCTTCTAAGAATGGTACCCAGTCTGCATTAAAGTGACAAGGATCTTTTCTCCTGAAAAGTCTGCATAACATCATGGCTACATAAACCATATATTCGTTTAAGGAAGCTGTAGCATAAATCCCATGAGAATCAGCCCTAAACTTTGCTTCAGACCTCGCCCATCCTTTAATCATATCGGGGTATGTCTGGTCTACCTCAATACATTCTTTTCTCTGAAATTCTACTAAAAATTCATCATTAAAGGTGTGTTTATAATTCAGCGATAGTTTATACATTACTTGAATGTGCTCAGGCCGAAACGAGCCGATGATATCTCCTTGCTCATTTTGAATACTCCTTGTTGGGATATCTACCTTATCTAGAGCCCAGCCGATCATCTCAGTATATGCCACCAGCCTTGGACGTGCAACAACCTTATAAAGTTCAGACTCAGCAACGTCCCGTAGATGATTTTCAGAATCAGGGTCTGCATGCTTTAACTTATCCTCCAGCAATTGAAAGATTTGAGTCCATGCTTTGATGGAGTGTATGGCGTGTAGAGTAGTATCCGAGATAATATCACCTTCCTGTGGTTCTTCGTTTTTCTTCGGTGCTTTTTTAGGTGCCATAGCTCTGCGTTTGACTTGAGAACCTATCACAGAAATTGGATGAATAAGCTTAGCTTTAAAATGAAAATACAGACGTTTCGAACGTTTATTTTGAATATATCTTAAATATAATGGGAATTGTACATCTGTCACAAAATTAAAGCTCTTAATGGAAGATATTTTCGAAGATACGCATTTAATATCCATACTTAGGCGCTCTCGGCTTTTTCAAATTTAAAAGAGAAACTTACTTAATCAGACAACGACGCATTAATGAACACTCAAAGGAAGATTAACTTTAAACCTGTTTTGGAAGGAGGATTTATTAGTGTTAATTATGAATTAAATATGAAAACATCGCTTTTCTGGGTTTCATAAGTCGTGATGTCGAAAGGTATGTCGTTGAAGAAACCCGATCGTCAAAATCGCGAAATCGCGATGTTTTAATTAAAATCTAAACGTTTTTAAGCATGTTAATTAATCGAGATTAGACCCTTTCGAGATTTTGGGAAATACGATGACATGAGACATGCTCTCATGGAATCGTGAATCCAGAAATCGCGAAATCACGATGACTTGTTTCTTTTTCAAAATAGGTTTTAATTTATCTTAATTAAATGAATAATCATGATTAGGTCCAAAACATCATTAGTTTAACTTTAATGTGAATTATGAATCGGGATTTCAGGAAATATAATGACAAGAGACGCGCTCTTATAGAACCGCGAATCCCAAAATCGTGACGTAATTATATTAATTTTAAACCTTTCTTATAAGAGGTTAAACTAATTCATTTTTTAATTAAGATTTAAATGTATCAGGGAATCGGGAATCGAGGTTTCGTGATTCAATTTACATCAATCATCTGTTTGCGGAAAACCCCAAATCCTGATTTCTTTAATTTTTAAATTTAAAGAAAAATCACAAAATTTAAAATTACAATACGTTTTAAATAATTTTTTCAAAGGGTGCTGGAAAATTTATATTTTTGTAAACTTTTTCCGCTCGTTGTCCAAAAGTAAACGATAAAAAGGCATCACAAATTTTAGAAATGACGAAATTCTTGCTTGAGGAAAGCTGAAACCTTAAAAACAAAAAATCTAGGCCTTTATGATGACAAATTTAAGCTTTGTTTCAACAGTTAGAATAAGTTGTTTCTCTTGTGTAGACTTATCAATACCACATTCACCCAAGCTCAATAGCAAAGATTTAAATTTAGTAAAAAAATCTTGTATATTATCAAAACTTTTAGGGTCTAAGGTATTCAACTCTACCTCAAGCATATGACCTCGCATCTCATCCTGCTTTCCAAAGAGTCCTTCCAAGGTGGTCCAGATCTTGTTTGGAGTCTTGCATGCGACAACATGAAACCATAGATCAGTGGAGATTAACTCAAGAAGTAGTCATGTGGCCTCATCCTTACGGTTCTCCCATCTCATCTTCTCAATTGAGGTTATGTTTTTGTCGCCATCGTCAACTTATACAATCCTTTCCTTCTGAGTTGGAATTCTAACTTGGGCTTCCAATCAAAATAATTGTATGGTGTGAGGATTACCACCAAGTTTGTTTGTATAAATTTTTTCCTATCCATCTCTCCCACTATTTCTAAGAACCCCTAAAAATTTACTCTCAATCTACAAGTGAAAAATTAAGAAATCACGACAGAAAGGGCACTTTAAGTGAAAATTCGTATCAGTTTCAAGAGATGATATTCCAACTTACTTTTTGATCAAACGGTGAGGAATCTCTCCAAACAGTTGAAAACCCACTTGCAGAATGGGTCGATTTACTTCCTAAGCGAGTTGTTTCCTCAAAAACTTAATATTTTGGGAGCAATCACTATAGAAAGGTACGACCATAGATTCGTATCAGTTTCAGGAGGCTATCTTGCGGCTTACTTTCTGAGTAACTGGTAAGGAATCTCACCAAACGGTTGAAAACCCACTTGATGAATGGGTCAATTTACCTCTCACATAGCTCGTTTCCTCAAAACATTAATACTTTTGGAGAAATAACTGCTGAACGGTACGACCACGGATTTAGCTCGTTGAAACTCCGATTTTCTTTATTCTTTGGCTTGTCTGGCTTGCTCCAAGCAGCGTAGCTCTGATACCATGTTAGTTTGTCATGGAAACCTACACAAGAGATTTAGTTAAAACATGCACAAACAAAGCTTATCAAGAAAAGGAAGAGAGATACACAATGAAGAATGGGAATCAATGTATATTATGATCTTATCAATGAGTGAGTGATCTTCACTCATATAGGCAATGACATATTATAATTAGGAATGCATGCATAATAGTGATGGTATAACATTAGAAATTCTAAAATAGAACTAGTCAGTTAACTCCCAATGAACTAGTGTTAAAGTCTAATATATAACTAGTCGGTTAACTCCCACTGAACTAGTGTGCCAAAAATATAAATTTCTCCAACAAGAAGGGATATCATAATCTATCATTTCTTTGATCAGGATCTCCAGGTAAATGCAGGAGGCATATGTAATGACTGGTACTCCAATTTTGATTGCTTTGAATTGATTCAAAATCTCAAAGTCTGTAATCAGATGCTCCACTAGTGTAGCTTCTTTCATATTTTCCTCCGGGGTTTCGAATTTGGAATGATTCATCCTGCACTGCGTGCGGTGAGCATTGTATTCTTCCTGATCATATAAATTTCCTTTTCCATCCCAAAATGGTGGGATGCCTTTGATAAACAACTCTTCAAGCAAATCCTTGAACTCTTGCACACTTTGCTCCATATGTGTTGCCTTGGTTTGGACTGATTTCAACCGATTATGTTTAGCAATAACCCTCCTGGCCTAGATAATCAATGTGGTTCTGTCTTTAACTCCAAAGGATGAATTTCTGTATTAGGAATGGAGTTGAGTAGATTTATGGCATTTTGGGCCCATTCTGATGGCTGCTTTGCTAAAGTCTCATTTACAATAGTGCACCTGCTTCTGGCTGTGATGGCCATGCTGTCTTTATCATTGATGAAATTCAAATACACTCTGAATTTGGCATCTTCAACAACTATAGAGTCCCATATGATGTGCTTGGATCCCTACAATAGGCCTTTGCTTCTCAATCTCATCTTCAACTTATCTATCCTTTCCTACAAGGCTCCATTCTCCTTTTGAAATTGAGCCATTTTTTCATCCTTTACTTGCATCTCTTGCTTTAATTTTTCTATGCTCCCTTTTAACCCTTTGATTTCTCCTTCTTTCAGGCTAACCTGTGACATAGTCTGGAAAAGTCCTATAGTGTTTGGCCCAACTTCTGTAGTAGGAGGTACAACTATAACCTTGTTCAATAATTATGTTTGTCCTTGTGACCAATTCACCTTTTCTTCTTCTAGCTGCAATGTCTTAGCCTTGTAGTCCAATGCCTCTTGACGAGGTGTTTCATTTTCCTATTCTAGAGAAACCAATTCCGTTGTTTGTGGATGCTCTGTGGCAGACATTTTCAGTTCCTTCTTCAATATTTGAATCAATTTGTGCTTTTCATCCAATGAGGATTTCACCCCTTAGGGGCCTTCAGATTCCAACCTCTTGACCTGAGTCCACCAAGATCTTCTAGATGATTTTTCTTGCCTCAACTGCCCTTCCAATTTCATTGCATAAGATGAGAGCTTTGAATTCTTTAGGCTTAAACTCAAGTAATCAGAATACAACATATCATTGGTGTTCTTATGGATTTTGAGCTTGTCTGGAGCACTGATGTTGTCATACCTTATCTTTATCTCAGATACTTTATCTTCATATGCAACTGCAATGTTAAAGGTACTCTTTTCAATATCCCTTATTGTGAATAGGGAAGATTTATGCTAAGAAATATTTTCCACTTCAGGGACTAAATCCCTCGTCTGACTCAGAGCTAGGTTTCCCTTCTTAGCATAATGTTTTTCCAAATCTTCTTTAGATTGATAAGCTTCCCTAGATGTCTTATCAAAGATGTGTTTTTTTTTGCTAAAGGTTCTTGAGCATCCTTCACTTTGGAGTTCTCTTTCCTTTTAAACCTCTATAGTGCTGGTGCCACTTTCCACCATATCTAGATTAACCTGTTCTCTAGGCTCTTCCTCCTCCAAATCTACTATCCATGGAGACTATCAAAATCTTCATATTTTTAGGAGCAGTATACTGATCACTGGTGCCCATGGCCTCTGAACTAATTCTTTTGTTTTAAACACTCACCTTGGGGACTTTGACTATTAGTTTTTGAGGGGCTTGTTGTGTTTGACTTTGTTGCAGGGCTGCCTCCACTTGCTGTGTTTGAGTTGGTTGCAATATGGCTTCCATATCAGCACAGACTTCTAGGTTTTCCAGCTTATCAAAACCCTCAACATGTTCATGCTCATAAGGGGCCTATTTTTTCAACAATATTCTCCTGGATATGATCTGGTGTGGATCATATATTCTTCTCTATAGCTGTGCAAAACAAAACTCTTTAAGATTTTCCTGAATCTGAGATAGGCATGATCTAGTTTTGACAATGAAGGGGCCAATGATAAAAGGGAATTTGAGGTTGGAGGCTTTGCACAACTTTAGGAAATGCTCTGTATCAGATTTAATCCTCTGCCTAATGAATTCAAGGGAAAAGACTCTGGGGGTCAGAACGATAGGCAATAGATAGGGGGATTCATGACAACCATAAACCCATATTAGAATTGAGTGCATGAAAAGTACCCAATCCCCCACTCTGTTTTATGGATTTGGTTGTAGATAGCTCCTCATGTCATCCAAAAGTCTAGGTAGGATAGTGTTGAATATCAAACTGTACACTCTAGACATGACTTTGTTGATGAAGATGAGAAATGTGATCCTTTTACATTCTGTTGATATAAAGGTTGCTTCAAGAAATTCACTCTTATTGGTTTCCAGGAAAATATTCAACAAAGAGGTGTAATATCTAAAATGACTTAGAGAGCGAAAATTCACTAGTTGTTTATGGATATTATCAGCTATGAATTGATAAAAAATGATGCGGACTGATTGACCAAACTCTGACTGAAAAAAAGTCAATAGGAAACCCAACACGAATTCGACCACATGTTTTTCATTATCTAGACCTAAAATTTGACTCAACAGGGAAGAGACCCATTGGACCTCAATAACCATTATAATCACATTCATTGGCAAAGAAAGTCTCTCTAAAAGATGTTCTGGTTTGATAATTATCTGTAAAAACTGATCTCGGACCTCTGATGGACACTCTTTGTATACACTAATTATCTTTTCTTCATTGAAAG